>LQNS02276882.1:5330533-5354022 GCA_001587735.2 Parhyale hawaiensis
CCGTTCAGTCCAGCTAACATGAAACTGCGTTTGAGGAGTGTGTCCTCAGTACGCAGCTTCTTGTTCAGCGCACGTAGCTCACGCGCCTGGAACCAGGTAATGATCGCCAAACTTAACGTTATTCTGGCTAAAATGAGCACCAGCACGTCGCTGACGCGATTTGGAACTATATCGAGTTCCTCAGGCGAGTTCCGGAGGAGATACTCCGTAGTTTGATCAAAAAAATGATTGTTGGTCTCGCGCAGGGCTGCGACCAAATTTGCTTCTAAATTTTCTTCTTTTCTTCATTGATCCTTTGTCGTGCTGCCATCCTTAGGTCTTCTATATAGACAGGCAGAAGTAACGTCTTGAGTAAAACACTCCAACAAACTTAAACAAAATAGCAGCTGATATACAATGTGTTCGCTCCGTAGCAAAGATACCGTTGATACCCTCTTTTCACCTCAAATATCTGTTTCATTTGAGGTGCTCAAATTTTGACCTATGAAGAGAAAACTGCTTCGTCAGAGGAAAACAGTAAGCTAGAAGAAATAATTGTCTACTGCCCTTGAAAACTTATGTTTCGTCGGTTTAGTTGGCAATTGCATCAAAGTGGGAAGAATAGCTCAGGCAACGAAATCATCTGTGGGAAGAAACTACGAATGAAGAAGCATGAGAGTGCCAACGGAAGCTTCAGATATCTTCAGTGCTACGATTTCAACTTCGGCAATGCAAGAAGTGCATTCAGACCTAAGGTCGCCCTATACTTTGCCGTAGATTCGATGTATTTAGAAGCTAATACTCGTATAAATCAGACTAAGCCTGCGATGTCTTCATTGTTGGAATTTCAATTGTCCCTGCTTAAGATATTTTTGCCATCTTCTGCAACCCGGCCTGTTTTCTGCCCATCACTTTCAATGGAGCTTGAGAGGACAACCAAAGCCTCCAACCTGGGCTAAATTCCGCCTATCTATTTCATTAAGAGCGTGACACCAAACATATAAATAAATATATAAATTTATAAATATATATAATCACACGACGGTCATTCTTAGTATTAGATTGGATTGACGAATGCACTTTGAGTATCCGTATATAAATATAACTTTCTTGATTGAGACAAGTTAAAATAAAAATAAGAACCAGAATTATAGAAGATAAGGTCATATTTACTAAATAAATTAAACCACAATAAAATAAGAACGTCGAATTATAAAAGGTAAACGTTTCGGGCTTCGCCCATCATCAGTACTCTCTAAAGACAAAGTTAAAACAATTACAAATAAAAATCTAATACCAAAAAATGAATATGAATTCATAGAACAAGACACCTAACGACTAACTATAAAAAGTGATGAGCACTATTCTGGTCATTTACTTCTCTACAACATTTCAGTTCCGTCCCATCTTTGCCTCTTATAATGCTGCCAGCTATAAACTTTCAAAATTGTTAGTCCCTATTTTGTCACCTCTAACAGTCAACGGTTACACCATTGAAAATTCATATAAGTTTGTTGATTGTATACGCTCTTTTAGCAATGCTCAGCAATATTTTATGGCATCATTCGATGTAGAAAATCTTTTCAGTAATATTCCGCTTAATGAAACTGTAGACATTATATTACAATATTTTTTTCAGGACCATGTATCGACTGTTATTGGTTTAGGTCGTTCATGTTTTAAAACCTTACTTGAACACTCTGTTCTTAATTCTTTTTTTTTATATTTGACAGCAAACTATATAAACAAACTGACGGCGTAGGGATGGGTCTCCCATTAGGCCCCACGTTTGCGAACGTATTCATGTGTTATCATGAAATGTACTCACTACAAGACTGCCCTTCTGATTTCCGCCCTGTCCTGTACAAGCGTTATGTTGACGACACATTTTTATTGTTCTCTCACTCCTCTCATCCGGCAAAATTTTTAGATTATCTCAATAGCAAGCATGGCAAAATAAAATTTACAATGGAATGTGAGACAAATGGAACATTGTCTTTTTTTAATGTTTTAGTCTCAAGGAACGGCGAGCAATTTGAAACTTCAGTTTACCGCAAAACAACGTTTACAGGTTTGGGAACAAGTTATTTTTAGTTTTACACCCGATTTATTCAAAATCAACAGTATCAAAGCTCTGCTCTCACGTGCTTTCAAAATATCGTCAAACATCCTGAATTTGCATTCAGAATTTTAATTCCTTGTCAGCTTTTTCCGCTAGAATGGTAACCCAAGTAAGTTGATTTATTCACACATTAAAAAATTTCTCGCCCTCCGTTACCAAGCTAACACTGACGAGTTGCCATCCAGGAATCTGTGTTTCTTTATCATGCCGTTTTTTTGGGGGGACAGTCGGAAAAATTACGTAATAAATTATCCAGGCTTAACATAAATATTTCTCCGACTTAAACTTCAAAATAATTTTGTCCAATGAATATAATATTGGTTCACTGTTCCGGTACAAAGACGCACTTCCCCGTGGTCTTCAGGGATCTCTTGTATATAAATACAGTTTGAACTATGTTCATCTTCGTACGTGGGTGCTACTTCCCGTACACTTTTTAAGAGATCTTCTGAACACGCTGGGAGAAGCTGTCGTACCGGAAATATCCTAGCCCATCATCCATTTTCATCCGTGAGACAGCACGCTGAGGTTTGCGGCTCCAGACTCCGATTAGAAAACTTCGAAACGCTTACAACGTGCAAAAGCTCTGACCTTAGTATAGTTGAATCGCTTTATATCTTTAGACTGAAACCGATTTTAAGTGACCAGAATAGTGCTCATCCACTTTTTATAGTTAGTCGTTAGGTCTCTTGTTCTATGAATTCATATGCATTTTTGGGTATTAAATTTTCATTTGTAATTGTTATATCTTTGTCTGTACAGAGTACTGATGATGGGCGAAGCCTGAAACGTTTACCTTTTATAAATCGACGTTATTATTTTAATGTGGTTTAATTGATTTAGTAAATATGACCTTATCTTCTATAATTCTGGTTCTTATTTTTATTGTACGACTGCGTAGTAAAGCAGACTGTCAATTCTTTGAGACAAGTTATACTACGCGCTTAAGTGAGATTGGGACAAGTTGCATTGCGTTCTTAGCCACACCCATCGGACTCCACCCTGGTTTGACTATAGCATTATTCAGGGGGGGGGGGGGCAGCGAGACACAAAAGCTAGGCCCTAAGCAATGCATTCTCTCAGGGCCTTATTTCCAGTTGACTTAACATACGGTATCGAGTCCCAGTGTTGAAGAGTAAGTATGGTGTTGTCATGCTAAAATATGAACGTTTCACGGGTCTGTCTGAAAGGCCTTGTAAAGCCGTAAGTTTCATGGATCCAGCTAGTATTTATTATTTTCACAGTGGCGTGACGAAATTTTGACGTCACAATTCTGAAGATTTCAAGGGGTAGCACACACACCCAGATCTGGCATAACTACTATAGTAAGTGAACTGTGTTCTTAGCTTCTACGAAGATCTGCAGCCTCTATCATAGCGTATTAGGACGACAGAACCCAGAGAGAACAGAAGCATTTCATTAATCTCAGCTGTAGCGACTTTATTCAGTAGTCGTTGCTAAACCAAGATCTTATGAACTGTTGTATTTTGTAGAAATGAATGTGTGCTTTCGAGAATTGAAAGTTGAACTTTCACTGAAATCGGCTTCGAGGACACACCGCAACTTCCCGCTAAAATTAACGGTTGCAGTATGGTAATGTAATATTAACGAATAACTGCCCCAGCGGTCATATTTGTGGTCGCAACTTTATGGAATTGACTACATCATTATGCGAGATTAATTGGTAGATACGCGCCTGATGCCACATGAAAATATTGTATATTCGGGTGTAGCACTATCTCTCATCCAGGATCAACTAATTTTCTCATTGCGAACTACTTAATTACAACCACTGATAGATATTGACTTTTCACAGACTGAGAAACGAGAGAAATAGGGCGTAGGCGTGCTATAATGCGATATAGAAATTAGTGTTTCACAAACATAAACAAAAACCTAAGCACTGCTCTCACCCAGTAAGTTACACAGCAATTGTGTAATAGAATCGGCGAGGACCGGTAAAGGGAGCACAGCTCATCGCTAATACAAGAGCAAGATGCTGGCCGTATGGTAATTTTACTTTCAAATCTCCTGTACAGAGCTCATTTCTTATTGGCAATTCCCCTGAGAGGGCTCGCTAAACTCGGAAAATGAAATTGTGTTGCATCAACGGTAAAGAACGATCGCTGTGGGAGATGGTAGCCTGAAAATCCCAGAAACTAAGCTAGCGTGTGATCATAAGGTCAGAGTTTTGAAAAGCAGATGCATGCCGCACCTACTTTTATATCATTGCGGTTTTGTGCCGTATCACTTGCAGCAAACAAACTGATACAGCGAGCTGCAGTTAGTCTGCATTTTACGCGTTCGAGAGACGAAAATTGATCGCATTACATAATCGCTCACGAACAACTTCGCCGTTTGGAAAGCATAAAATATATACCAGTGTCCCCAGCCGTCAAAACAATGAGAAAAAAGTCGTCACGGTCACTCATAGTACTTGGAGCGCTAATTCAGTTATGAAGAATGAAATGAAGGACTAACTTTAACTGCCAAAACGGCTAGTGAGGCCAGTTTCATTTCGACAAATTAACACTATCTTTCCTCAGGTTCTGTAGCAAATTGTCGTGAATTAAGTGCTGCTATTATGCAGTCAATCATACACCAAGTCAATCTTCCTAAATATAAACTCCATTTTCTTGTCCTAGACACAGCGTGGCTGCAGTTAATCACGATAACTAAAAGCTGAATCACTCAACGAATACAAAGAGAACGACGAACGTTAGTCTTGATGCGCAGAGCGCATGTTTTGCTCTTTCAGTTTACAGTTACCCACAGTCAGCAAAGTTCTACAGGTTAAGCTTAGAATTTGTTACCATTCAGCAGTAACTGCTCAGAAGTGTAAGGTATAAGTGTTGTCGACAGCTTGAAGTAACCTGGGGTATTATACAGTACATCACGAAGCCGCTTTCTCGAAACTACAAAATACGTACGTTGAAATAAACTGCAGAGCAGGCTGAAGAGAGGACGCCACTCGCTATTCATGTATCGCATGGGTAACAATAGTATTATTGTACTTCTCTGCAGCTGGTAGTCCTGGCTATAAGTCGGACTTGCTTTAAACCGTTTTCGTTATTGACTCAAATTGTTTCTTCTAGCTAGGTAATCGAAAAGCTACCTTGATTGCGTTCCGGCAATACCATTCCTAGCATTCAAGCGGCGTACTATGCGCCCACTTGCATTTATTCGCTCTATCTGACTTGGTATATTAAATAAAATCAATTAAATATTGTCACCGCAAGGCGAATCTCATTTCAACTTTCTTTTCTTTCCTACTTGCCTGTGTGTCGATCGTTAAAACATATAGTGGCGTTTCCTCAGTCCTCTCCATTTCCTGTTAGTAGTATCACAGTGCACGATCCAATGCCGGAATAACCCAACAATTTGATGAATAATTCACAACTTGAGTTAAAGCCACCGTTATTTAATATTAAATATAATCATCTCGCTCCTACACTGGTCTGTGACTTATTATCAATACTTCCTGTACATCCAACATTGGCAATATTGTGAGTCTTCCCATATCTGAGCCAGGTGGGCTCATTTGAGTTTTCCTGATGTGGGCAACGAATTCCCACGCCAGTAACAAATAGGCTACTCAGCTACAGTATATCCGTCATTAGTTCATGTATCAGATCCTACATTGAAACACCATATGTAATCACACTACATGTTGTCTTTAAGTTGCTATGTAGTGTATTTTTTTAGCACTGACAATTGTTAAGCTTTAGCTTTAATAGCAATCTGGCTTTATAACAAACATGTGAAAGTTGATAAACGCGTTAATATCGTGTAGGATTACTAAACAGCTAAAGGTTCAAATCAATGCTCAGTATGGCCCTTTTGATGATTGCTCAGGTGACACGCTGTCATTACAAGCTATGAATGCTTTCATTAAATGCATGTTATGGCTATGTGCTGTATTGCTGTTATTGCCCATGTACACATACCAATCGGTCGGTTACGGTAACCATGAACTATCTTGTTGCCAGGCGCAAAACCTAACTGCGGTGGCAGTTTAGAGCAACGCCTTTTTGCGTAATGTCAAGCATTTCACTTTCTCAGTGTACCTAGGCTGGTTTGACGTTTATATATGATTCTCTATATTGTAGTTTGGGAGCAGCTATATGTATATGTATACCGTACATATAAGCCCCATGCACGCGGGAGTTCCTTAGGGCTAGGTGATCTTGCCACTCCATTGTAATTACTACGTCAGCGACTTTTCCCGGGTTGGTGACGTCACTTCTTCATACGCAGATGACTTTACCATTCTATCCTAGGCTACTCTCGTTCCGGAGGCCGCAAGGAGCCTGTCAGTACATGCTTCCACAATTGAGGCCTAGTCCGGGGAGAGAGCCTTGACCCATGTCACCCATGTCACCCATGTCACACTGCTTACGTCAAACTGTCATCAATCCAGGACGGACCCAGCAATCAAGCTGGATGCGTCGGACCTTACCCTGCAGCGCAACCCAAAAATCTTGAGCGTGGTGTTTGGCCTACTTTTCCTGCTTATGCGAATTATCTTCACGACAGATGCCGCTCCCGCTTGCGGATTCTCGCTGTGCTGGCCGTCGCAAAGTGGGGACAACAGAAAGAGATCCGATAACTGATCTATCGGGCCTCATCAGAAGCGTAATTCTTTTCGCTACCCTAGTTTGGTTTCCAAATGTCTCAAGAACTGCCGTGAGTAAGCAGCAGGTGGCATAGAATGCAGCCCCGTGCATAGTCACTGGATCCCATCGCATGGCTTCGGCGCATCACTTCCATCAGGAGGCCTCAACCCTACCAGTTGGCGACAGTCGGGGATTGCTGTCACAACAGTATCTCCTCAGCGCATCGCGGGTACATCATCGCAACGGTACTATCAGGCCCCTCGGCCCTTGCCGTATTCGACACACTCAAACAATCAAAGCTTGAAGCAGACATTGCTCTCCTTCTTTCAGATGGGATTCTCTCTCCCGAGCAATACCGCAATGCCCTGAGTTCATTACACACCTCTGCTGTTGCAGCAGCTGCATATCCCCCAGCTGGGTATTGGGCTATCAATGTCCTCCTCTCTGTGCGGAGTCTCTTCTCCCAAGATCTTTCCGACCTACCCTCTCCCACCTACGATCTGGCCACTGATTGGTCTTAGAGGATTATAAGTACCGAGTGGGACGGATCGCTAATCTCTTCTGTCAACTCTGCGGACTGGGCGAGCAGTCTGTTCGTCACCTCTTCTCGTGTTCTAGTCACCCCACTAATCGTTCGGTGTGCTGGTTGGACCCGCTTGGGGCTGCGCGTTTCCACGGTTCTCCTCCTCTTTTCGACTTTCTCCCCCCTCTGCTCAGACCCCCTGCAGAGCCTCCTCTCCAAGTTGGCATTGGTAGACCCTAACGATGGCAACGAACAACAACATAAGCACGTTTTTCATTGACGGATTTTTATTTAGGTGAATTTCATTGGAGACCTTAGAATGTTTGTAGTAGGTAATTTTCTTAGCTCGCACAATACTCGTCAAAATTTTAAGTAAAATAAGTTAGAGCTTTTAAAGCTGTATCCTATACGTTGTTTAACTGGCTCTATCTTTAATGATAAGATCTTCTACTATTGCGAGCCTGACGTCGTCAAACAATTTCTTTTAGATCTTTACGTTCTTGATGAGATCAGTTCTTGATAAAGTTTACTTGTGTTAATTTTAGAGCGCCTTGTAGATTTAGAAGCTCCATTACTAAGGTGTATCGTTAGCCCTGCCATAGACTCGTGGTAGTCAAGCCTGCATACTACACGTTTGAAAGATGGTTACAGTCTTCTTTGTTACACATGAATTCGTAAAGTGTGCCGGATTGACTTACCGCATCAGTTGTCTTAGACAGGATGATAAGTAAATTTAGATTTTCATTTCTGTAACATAATGTTTGTTTTACTAGTTTGTTACTTGTTATGCTAGTTTGGTTGAACTTTTTTCTCATTAGGTTACGTAGAACTTTTCCATCATTCTGTAGCTTGTCGGCGCTTATATTATTTTTACACTTGCTTCTTAAATACTGTGTTCGTATATCCATTGTTAATGAAAACTTATTTGCAACTTGACAGTTTGCTTTTACGGCCGTATCATCAGAAGAAACGTTGATTGAGTAATGAATAAACGCTTTCGTGACGTTCTTATATCTTGCTGGATATTGTATAGAGCTAGTTGGTTATCGGCAGACTGCTGCAAGATACTGACCAGAAGTTGCGTCTATTAAAAAGCCCATTAATGGTAAGCTCTTGTTTCTATCGATTTCGTGTATGAAGCGTAGCACAGACTGCTCTTGCGAGACTCTTCAGGTGGTTTTGATCGCATGCCACGAGATAAATGGTGTCTACGTATCTGCAGTACACAGTAAGTCTAAGCTCAATATTCATTACTTTATTCTTCAGATGGCTCATGGAAATTCTGCGAATGTGGGAACCATTGCAACTCCATTGATCGGGTCAAATTGACAATTGTCTGGAGGCCTAAAGGATGCTTGTGATGTGCATGCTTGTACTTTGAGGGTTTTCTGGTCAGGTCCAGGTGATGTTGCCCACCCCGCCCCACGTGAGTAGAGCCACAATGCCGATTTCCTTCCTTTGCGTTCCAGCATGCTCCCAACTGAAGAGCCAGAAGCGAATTTTCTCCACAGTGCACGTATGTAACAGCTGAGTGCTGACGTATCTTGCTTTCTTCTTGAACAAAAGGTCAGGAGACTTTTTTTTTTTTTTTGGCTTCTGCAATTTTCATATTGATGACATTTTGAAATTCTCACTGAGTTTTGTTAAACGGTCTTGCTTCCCGTTCGGTAAAGCTATGTATAAGGACATTTTATCTTCACCGTTTTGTCACTCACCATATCTGCTTGGAATGGGTACCACACAAGACCTTCCAATGCATTTCGAATGTCTGGTAACGTTCCGTTCCTACCCACTGACAGTGATACGTTCTGGAAATTTTTCGGACATGTAAGATAGCGAAATATTCAAACCTCCATTGGATTAAGTAAAATAGAAACTGCCAAATTGTCTATGATTGTCGAGCTCGTGCGTGAGTCGAAATATAGCAGTAAGTCATCTCTGAAACGCTTCAAGATGTTGAATGGTGTTTGTTTTTTACTCTATCTCGGGTATCACTTCTACTTCGCGCGATGAGATAGTTCTTAATGGCTTTTCGAAGATAGTTCCAGAAACTTCTGATTCAGGTGTGTGCTTGTGGTTGGTTCCACAGACTGTGATAATTTAAATTGTTTCATCACTCGGAACTTTAGCGAACATACTTTCTGCATCAAGGCCAACAATCCAGCTGCTCTTGTAGATACCTCAGGATACCTTAAATTTTCGTCTGATAATTTGATCAAGTATTTATTTAGAAAGCGAGTGCGAGTTCATGAGATCGTCCACTTCTTTTACCATCCCAATAGTAGGGTTAATAACTTGCGATATTATTGTTCTCGAAGGATTATCGGGGTTATGAATTTTTACATAGCCGTACTGATAAACAAGCCCTAGCATCTAGTTTTTGGTGTGAGTACTTTATGTCCAGTTGTAGTACTATACGGTCTCTATGAGTTTGTGTAACTCCCTTTGTAACTTCTCAGTTGGGTCGGGTGTTGTTTGCTTAAATTTTGTTTGATCTTCTACCAAGGACTTTATTTTCAGATCATAGCCTGCTGGGTCGCGACAACAAAGGCGTAAGATTATGTCACAATTTCGCTGAAGTTCTATAGCTGGTTTCCTCAGGTGAGGTGTGAAGATAGCAGATCGTTCGAAAATTTCTAAGGCGAGTTGCTTCATTGCGTAGTTGATCTTTTTTTTTAACTCACTTCTGATCCTTGCGATGCCTTCAGACTGCAACTTAATGAGCGAGGTTTATATGTAAGTGACTCGCGTTTTATAGTCTTGTTTAGTTTGCCATATACTCATACACATAAAATTCTTCAGTTCTTCAAACTTTTACAGTAGATAGGGACACCAAAACAAACACTTTTTCATTAGTACCGAAATTTTCCAAACTTGTTAGTTTTCGAGATACGGAGCTATAAATTTTTAACTGGAGACCGTTTGAGATCCCGTTTCAAGCAGTCGATATAGTGGAAATGAAAGAATATTGTGGATGCAAATGTACTAAATGAATTATCGAAAACAACTTCCTATAACAGTACGAAATGTCCACCATTAATTTCAGTGCGGACCTGCCACCTCCTCTGGAAGGAGTGCAGCACACAACACAACATTCTTCGATCTTCAGCGATGTTGCCTGTTGCGACCGCGATCCTGACGACAAGATCCATTTCTGACTGCACATGTGTTTCATTCACCAAAGTTTTAATGTGGCCCTAGAAAAAGAAATCCAAGGGATTGAGGTCTGGAGATCTTTCAAGCCATGCCACTGGACTATGTCGCCCTACCACTTGTTCGAAAACATGTCGTTAAAGCCAGGACTGGGGAACAGCTCCATGGTGATGGGCAGGAACCCGGTGTGCTGGAACCACATGCAACCGAGTGTTGCAAGATTGCAAGGTAAAACTGGAATTAACGTGTACAGATTGCAACATATCACACTTAACAATTTAAAGCTACGTAACTCGATAACTAACGAGATTTTGGAAATTTCGGTATTCGTGAAAAAGTGTTTGTTTTGGTATCCTTATCTCCTGTAAAAGTTTGTACCCGTTATTTCTGAACACCCTGTATATACTAGAGTACCCGCGCTGTCCAAAATGACAGCCAGTGACTACTGAAAAACCGTTTTCATATAAGATGCTTTTATTATTAATATTTCAGAAGGATACGCAGTAAGAGCAAACTCAAATTGTCACAAAAGATAAGTGCTCCCTGTTTTAATTCATCGAAGCACCCCGTAAGTGACATGCGGAAAAAACTTCCATTATCAAGCAGCAAAACATTATTGAATTTACTAACTACACCGCGGTGTATCCAAGATACCAAAGTATTAACCATCAGTACATTTAAGTTCTTCTCTTGAAGCGAAAACTGCTCCGTCAGAGGAAGACAACAAGCGTGAAGAAATAATTGTGTCTGCTGCTCTGTGAAAAAATCATCGCTTCATGTGGGCTTCGTTGATCAGCTAGCTACTGAATTAATACCTCGTGAGCTGAGAGCAAACATATGTTTGGATGCATGAAGAAATTTATAAAATCAGACTCCCATGGCAGCACTAAGAGAAACTACAAATATTTTCATTATTTCGATGTCAAGAACCGTTTCCAGCAAGAAATGCATTCAGATAAAGGGATAATGATTTCACTTCCGCTATCTTCTGCAACCAGATCATCGATCTCCACGAAAACGCTACTTAATTACAAAATCTACAACCGGACCTATTTTTCGTATCTATTTCGTTAAAAGCGTGACACAAAACATATAACTGATACATAAATCAGTACTACGAAGAATGAACGTCGTGTGTTTATATATTTGCCTCCGCCGAGGAGGTTATGTTTTTTCGTGTTTGTCTGTTTGTTTGTTTGTTTTTCACCAAAATAACTCAAGTTATGTACGGATCTTTGCGATATTTAAAGGGATTGATAGGCATGTTAACAGTGACAGATACTTAACTTTTGGCGGAGATCCGTTTATTTCTTTGTTTGTTTGTCTTCTTTTTTTATTAGTACCATTACTCAAAAAGTTGTGGATGGATTTTCATGAAATTTACGTGCGTTGTTAAGCATATCTTGAAGAGTAAATGACTAAATGTCTGCGATGATCTGTTGGTTTGTTCATTTGTTTGTTGCCGTATTTGATTTTATGCATGTTAGCACAATTGCTCAATAAGTTATGAATGGATCTTTATAAAACTTACAGGAATTTTTGGTAATGTTGAAAGACACAAATGATTGATTGACTTTTGGTTGTGTTTAACTAGTGTTTATCAGAATGTTTGTTCTAAGGATAACACAAGAAGTTATTGACGGATCTTCAAGAAAATCATAGAAACTGTTACGACTATCAAAAAGCTCAAATGATTCAATTTTGGGGATGATACAAAGAAAATCATAGTTTCAGATCCAATTTGAATTTTTCGTTACCCTTGCCTAACTTGGCGGAGGTATGCGCTTTCAGAGTGCTTCAATTATTTATCTAGATGTTTCATGTCACGCCCTTAACGAAATAGATAGGCGAAAATTAGGCCACACAAAGACCAAACGTAGCGACGATGTTTCACGGACAGTAGACATAATTATTGCTTCTATCTTGCTGTCTTTCTTCTCTGACGGAACAGTTTTCGCTTCAAGAGAATACTTAGATGCACGGAAATCTAATCCTTCGGTATCTTGGATATTGTGCGAAGAAGTTAATTAAATTCAATAATGTTTTGCTGATTGATAATAATGGAAAATTTTTCCCGTATGTCACCTAAGGTGAGAGACGACTGTGCTGCTTAAATGAATTTAAAAAGAAAACACTTATCTTTTCTGACAACATGAATCGGCTATTGCAGCATATCCTTCAGAAACATAAGTAACAAAAAGAATGTTAGAAGAAAAACGGTCTTCAGTAATTCCTCGCTGTCATTTTGGATAGCGCAGGTATTCTCAGTAAGCATACAAACGCACGACGGTCATTCTCAATATTGATATTATACCATTATATATGCTACAAGAAAGAATCATTGCAACAGCCATGGTTGCTGCCTCTTTAACATACAGTACTATTAAAGAAAGTGTGCTCTACCGTCAGAAATGAAGCCAAACTGCATGCAGTGACAGCTCGTCGCTATGCATGTGCCTGAGGTTGTAATGTTGCTGCACAAGCTAGAGTACATGTATGGGTGCGTGCTGGCTAAATTATTAAATTAATAATTGTTCTCAAATAATGTATAATTCGTTGGCGCGCACCATCAGTCCTTGTCATCTTTTGTTCGAGCAAAATTGTGGAAACTTATGTCTCTTTTGCTGTGGAAGTGTGAAAATGCCTATTCAGCGTCTAGCACTAAAGCTCAGTATTTACGAACATCATTATTATATTGTGCCTCCAGTTATGTCTAGTTTTCTCTGTGAGCAACAACGGTTGGAAGCTGGCTGGTTCCTCCCCTTCCCAATGGGTACGATCAGTAAAACAATAAAAGCGCTCTGTATCATTCGGGACCCTTCTGTTGATAGCACGTCCTGCTAAACCTTCTGTAAGGTCCACGCCGACAACCCCTCCCCATTGGGTTGCTTGCCATACCGGGCTGACTGCCGGGTAGCCCTGGGGTTCTGTGCCTGCCGCTTGTGCTCGCCGGTTTCGAGCTTCAGTGTTAGGGGTTCCGTTCACTGAAGACCAATCGTCATGAAGGACATGAGTCAACAAGCTCTATTATTATCTTCTTGAATTTCCTCTACACCTATCCCAGCTCACGGCACATTTTTCGGTCTTGTACCAATGTGTACGATGCTCTTAATCGTAGCCTGTCGTGGTGCGTATCTTCATAACTCATTGCTAACGTACTGTTCAGCACTATTTTTGCGGTAGCTGTGGATGTGTTCAATACTTTGCTCAGTGGTACTGCTTGCACATCTTGCATTGATTTGCGTTAGACGCTCAGCATGTATTCCCACACTTCCACCGGATGCAAAACGAGAAAAAACCTTTAGAACATTGCGCAAACAAAAGACGACAGGTGTCATTGACTGATGGTGCGCCCTAACGAATAAAGCTCCCCTGATAAAAATTAGTCACCTGTTACAAATAAGGTGTAGGACCTCCACGAGCACGTATAATAGCAGCAATTTTGGAAGGCACTGAGTCTACAAGATTTCTAATGTACACTTGATCCATTTCGAACCACCCTTGCATCAATCGATTCCTTAAATCAGCCAAAGTGTGTGGAGACTCCTCTCGGCGCCTAACTTGTCGTTCAATATGGTCCTACAAATTTTCAATGGAGTTCATGTCTGGAGACTTAGCCGGCATGAATTTCCTGCCCATGCAAGACCAATCTAGCCCGATGTATAGGGCAATTATCAATCATCCTGGAAGATTGGCAAAGTAGCAGCTCGATTCTCATACAGATACTGCGCAAATAGAACAACTTGATCATTTAACGAATCAAGCCAGCCTTCCTGATATAGTTTGATTGTTATTTCAACCAAAGGGCCCACTTCTGAGCAAACAAAACAGCCCCAGAACATAACAAACTCACCTACTGCTTGTATCGTCCCTTGCTCATAGGCTTCGTTGAAAGCTTCATGTGGTGTTATTAATCAGAGGTGACTAATTTTTTTTCTTTTCTGGGAGCTTATTTGAGAATAATCAACCCAATATAAGAAACACCGTCGTGTGTTTGTTTATATATGTATATGTAGGTATCTTTCGTGTCACGCTCTTAACGAAATAGATAGGCGAAAAATAGGCCAGGTTGCAGATTTTGTAAATCGATAACCAGGTTGCAGAAGATGGGGAATGCTGATCCTTATCCCTTTATCTGAAGACAACAAGTCTTGCTTGAAACACTTCTTGAAATCGGAATAATATGTATGCAGCTTCTGGAGTCCGATCTTATAACTTTTTTCTTTCAAGTAACGACGCGTAAATTCGGCAGATGAACAACAGAGCACTCACGAGATGATTCTTCTCGTGTAGTACACAACTATTTCTTCTAGCTTACTGTCGTTCTCTTCTTCTTCCTCTACAGCAGTAGTATCCCTGTTCAAAAGGGTTTGGTGAAGCAGATCTTGCTATTCAATGTATTGCTGCCAATTACCATGTGTTCCTCCAGCTCCATATCATGCATGTCATCCCTCACACTGCCCAAAAATTTCAGTACTTCAGTGAAGTAGATATTTGGGTTAGAAAGACCGTATATAGGCTACGGAGCGCTTACATGTATACAAACTGGCTGGAGTTAAATTCAAGTTTATTGCAGTGTTTTACTCAAGATTTACGTCTGCCTCTCACTATATTGAAGACGCACGTCTTCTAATTAAGAAATAAGATATGGAACGTAAAGTACGAGGCTTCTACAGTCTCAAGAGCGAAGACGTACTACGAATGGAGAGAGATGGTCGTCTATGCGAAACAGTCAAGAAAAACTTGAAGCAGAAAGGTTACACAAGTGAAAGAAAGCTACTGATAAGCGTGAGCGGGAAAATGTGAAAACGGCAAGTCAGAGAAAAGAAGACCTAAGGTTGACAGCACGACTATTGATCAATTAAGAAAATGAAGCAATGCAGAGAAGAATCCGCAATGGCCTATATTAATAAAAATATCGATTATTGCGTGAATTTTTTCACGCACGGGTCCACTAGTACTAATATAATAATTTGGGACGTGAGCACCATACATACTTACTGTACTTCTCAGCTTGAGTCTTACTCCAAATGTAAAAAGAGGTAAGCTCAGTAGACTAGTCTTTGACAAGACTGTCAAAAATAATCAGAAACTCATCATTCTATCGAAATCGGCAGCAGTTGGCCAATGACCCGTGCCTTGACTGAATCCAAGTCACAAGTAAAGTGAGCGTATGCACGGGCAATGCAAATGGGAGCTCAGAACCGATCAGCAAGAACCGAGGTAGCAAAAAATTGCAAAGGCAAATTGAGCAGAAGGAACTGAAGCGTGAGCAGAAGCAGTACCGGAGCGTCGCGGCATGTTGCGCACGAACGACATTCTTTTATATTTGATAGAAAATATCGTTAGAATGCCGAGCTCACCGTGGCATATCAATGGACGCCAACCGAGTTTTTGGTTTGAAAACTCGCTAGGCGCTGAAGTTTTATTAAGGTAAAGCCATTAAAATTTACATAGTACGGCATAAAAAATTATATATGCAACAAAATTTCAAGATGCATTCCATATATACTGACATCTCCTCTACAATATGAGATTAATTCACAGTATACCTTTTTGGTGTTGTGTTGTCGAAATAAACAGCCTTGTATATAAATATTTCAGGCGGAACCACATGGTTTTATACCCCGGCACAGAATCAGAATAAACTTTCACCGGCTGTACTGAGGTTCGATATAGTGGGTGCGCACTAACGCAAAAATAGTCCAGTCACTCAACTCAACTGTCCCTACTTACGACATTGGAATGCCACACTCAAACTATTCTTCATTGCAACTTTAAACTACTTCAAAAGGTGTTGGTATACTTCAAACGTGACCACTACCGCATGCAATAGCGTACAAACTCAGGAAACGACTCCTACCGTATTTTAGTTACTCATTTTATTGGTATTGCAATATGCATTCTGAAGTCTTGTTCCCGACAACGTAATCGGATGTGGAATTGTTTGGAGGTGCAAGTTTTGTGCAAGTGTGCGCCCGCCATCAGAGAGCCTAAGCCAAACCGGGAGATGGTAGAAGGGAAATGCGCCGCTTAATTGGGTCAAGAAAACCCAATCGTCTGAAGTCTGTACAGCTATGGTGTTAGTACGTAAAAGTAGTCCCACGCGCTTCTCCGACTCCGCCTCCTATGCTTGCAAGGCAGCTATGACGTCAGCTGGAGACCAAACTCAGTCGCACACTATAGTCAATATTCAAGAATTTCGTTTTCTCATTTGATGGAACATTCTTTCCTTGGTGCATAGGATAACCAGTTCAATTAAAACTGCAGTGATTTATTGCAAAACTTCTATAAAGCACTCCATGGCCTGCTAGCACTGTAAGAGCATCTTGTGGGCACTACAAAATGCATTGTTTTACAGCATATTTTAACGCAGCGTATGGGAAAACAAAGCAACAATGGACATTTTTGGAAGATGAAACAAATAATTCAAATTTTGACAGAGACGAGTAGTTCCTCAAAAAATGTTTGAATTGCCAAAAATCCAAGCCATACATAACTGTATATGTATATTCCCTACAGGATAGAATAGGAAGGGACTACTAAAACACTATTCGGCAGAAATACGAAGTTAAAATCGACATGTAAATTTGAGGGAACCGTATGCCCCCAAAAAACCTTCCAATTATCGAAATTCATTTTTTACCACTAAGCATTAGCTATACATCAGACGGACTCGCAGGCAAAATTTTAGACAGTCAGTGTAACCCTAAGTGGGTGGAATGCGGGGCGGGGATGGAGTGACGTTTTTTGTAACACTTCATTTTTTCACTTCAAAAACTTTTTTTTTTAATTGCCCGATCTTTATGAAACTTAGCAAAAATATGCAAAATTGGAAAAATAGGGGTTTGACTCATGTACTTTTTTAATTTTTTTACCATAGAAAACGAGTTACAGAAAGAAAACGGAAAGCCTGTTTTCTTTGCATCACTCGTTTTCTATAGCGAAAATTTGAAAAGGTACATGAGTCTAACCCGCATTATTTTCAGATTTACGTATCTGTACAAAGTTTCATTCAAATCCGTACATAAATAAAAATTTTCTCTCTGTCGTGTTTTCGAATTTCATATAAAAATTTTCCCTCCAATGCGTTCAACTTTGATTTCTCATTTTTGTTCCGATTTGAATGAAACTTGGTACAGATATGCAAAATCGGGAATATAGATTTTGAAAACGAGTTTTTCGGAGAAAACGGCTTTCCGTTTTCTTTGAATAAGCCGTTTTATATGGCGTAAATGAGAAAAAGTACACGAGTCTAACCCACATTCTTTCCTAATTTTACATATCCGTACCAAGTTTCATCCAAATCGGTAAATAACTAAAAAATTCTTTTCCGTCGCATCCTCGAATTACACAATAAAATACCAGCCGAAGAGTTCATCTTTGATTTTTCATTTATGTACCGATTTGAATGAAACTTAGTACAGATATGTAGAATCTGCAAAAAAAAAATGTGGGTTAGACCCATGTACTTTTTCCCATTTTTGTCATAGAAAACGAGCTATTAAAAAAAAACAGAAGTACAGACTCTCCTGAAAAGTTTATTTTTCTGAATTTTAAACCCTACTAGTCCTCCAGTTTTTGAGCTACTGAGATTATTTTGGTCTCAAACAAAGCAAAATTTGATTTTCTAAAACTTCTCTTTTGGGTTTTCTGAATTTCGAATTAGGAGACGAGTGTCGGCTAACATTTTGGAAAAAACTTTTTAACAAATTCTTTGTTTCTATCAATTTTTTTCAAAAACTAATTCGAAATTCAAAACCTAAAGCGAGAAGTTGTAGAGAATTAAATTCCGCTTCGCTTGATACCTAAATCATCTTTGTAGCTCAGAAACTGTAGGACTAGTTGGGTTTTCCTCCGTCCCCCCTCTTTTACAATTTTCTTTCAATAACTAGTTTTCTTTGACGAAAATGAGAAAATTACACGAGTCAAAAGCTATTCTTTTTCTATTATACATATGTGTACAAAGTTTCATCCGAATCGGTAAAATAATGATGAACTTCTTTATTGGGGCATACGGTCCCATTAAACATAATGGCAATAGCTCATAGAGGATCGGGTTGTAAATCCCGTTTTTTTTTTGGGGGGAATGGGCCGATTGGTTCGTCTACTGCCGCCTATCTAATCTAATCTAAATTAGTTACTCCAAAACTGTTCTCTTTCTGTTTGTTGTTAGGAATGAAGGATAGTGTGTTAAACTTCATGTCCGAGCTTCTAAGTTGCAATCCCATGATGCTGCAGCTCACAAATAAAACGTTATAGAAGCTCGTTGGGGTAAAAGTGTTAGTTCTATAGCTGGAAATAGAAATAAGTTATTGCACACCAATGGCATGCTACCTATAGGTGTTCTGTTAAGGGATGTGAAACTACACTTCGTGCCACACTATTAATGAGATTCTTTTTTTATTATTATTTCAAAAGCTAGGAGATGATTCTTCATGAAATTTTTTAACAGATGTTCGCTACACTGACCTGCGCATGCTGTTAAAAAATTGCAGAGGTCTGCGCAACGTAAGCAACTTGACGGCATAGTTGGTCAAATCACCCAATTAATAACGAGGTGCTCCAATTTGATATTACTATGGGTCGTGAATATAGTTTAACCCATTTTGAAAAGAGAACTATGACGACTGAATTGGGCAAAGGTAAAACTACGCCAGAAATAGCTAAAATAATAAGAAGAAATCATCAAACTTTGAAGAACTATGTCAGTGATCATTCAATGCTACTTATTAGGTTTGTATAGGTTAATCAAGGATTGTTTCACGCCGTTTTATGATGCGAATTAATCGCAAAGCTGGTAAGAATCTTGGACTACACAACAGAGATTTTTTTGACATTGCCTGATTGGAAAATGTGTCACAAACTACCCGCTGTCGTACTCTTAGAAAAGTTGCAGCCAGTTAACCCCGTAACCAAGCAACCATTGAAACAATGTCATGTTCAAAATCGACAGAAATGAGCAGAGGGCAATATGAAAGTCGACTTTTGTAAAGTTTTATTCACCCATGAAGTTCTTGTTACCCCTGATGGCCCGGATGGTTTGAGCAAGGGATGGGTCGGAAATGGTCGACCTCCCCATCAGCGCTTGAGACGCCAACAGGACGGTGGTGGGATTAAGGTATGGGCTGGGATCATCGGAGGCATATCATTTTGTCCTCTGTAAAGTACCAGAAGGCGTTAAGATGACAGCTAATGCATACATATACTGTTTGGAGGACAACTTGAGCTATGAAAAAATAACAGACGGTTACGTTTAGAAAAAGCATTATTATCATGCAGGATAACGCTCCCTCGTATACGGTTAAAAAAACAGAGTATCTACAACGACTGGGGTTCCCTAGAATTGAAAAATGAGTAGCCGGCAAATTTTAAAGACCTGAACCCGATAGCGAACCTTTGGGGCATCATCAAGTAACGACTTTACGCAAACAAACGTCAGTTCACGAGCAAAATGAGTTGTGGGATGCTTTCCTAGATCCTGTGTGGGAATACCTTGCTGCATGGGTTCCCCGTTTTTCTTGGCATAGTATATACCCCTTTCTCTTTCCTATATGTTATCGTTCTGCTCGGAAACGGAGGCTTAAACTTCTTAACTATAACTAACTGCGTTCCTAGAGATATCACAGGAAATTACAGCTGATGACATCATGAAGCTTACTAATTCCATGGACTAACGACTATTTCAAGACATTGCTAGGGTGGTAAACATATCCCTTTTTAATGTCAATTTAATATATATTGCAACTGCTGAGTAAATGTACTATGACTTTCTCTAATTTATTTGATCTTAAGGTTTAATGCTCAGAGTACATAACAAGGATTACAGTAAAAAAATGTTTGATTTAATTACATTTCATTGACCTCGTTAATAATTTGGCTCGTAGAAAAAGCTGCTAATTTGACAACATTACAATTATTTACCAACGACTTGCAGTTTTCGTCGAAAATTTGCTCAGTTTTTACTTGTCAGTTATAACAATTTTTTCATAAACATTTTAGAACGATTATTTGGCAAGTTTGACGAATATTTGTGCACGCTTGATGCACTGCACCCTTAAACCTAAATAAGCCGTTGCGTAGCTAGAGCTGGCGTTAGATCATATTCAGGAACACCTTCAGTCACATCTCCACTTAACCGCTACGAGCTATTGTGTGTAGCGCACTTGCATAGAGACACTCTTAGATCTATAGCCGATTGTTATACTAAGATTGGTATTTATCGCAAGATTATAGACTCCTGGACTTATTGTGTGCTCTTCTTTATTGATTATCAATTACAAGAGCATTCCTGGTGTTTATATCCTTCCATTCTAACCGATGATCACCTTGCTTCTGACGGTAAAACACCGAACCCATCCTCGAGTATACCGTATCTATATTACCAAGTTACCTACGACAACCTACAGGTGCAGTCATAGAGGCGATGGTACCATTTACCTTGATTCTACGAGTTTAGAAGCATCGAACTCTGAACAAACTTATTATAAATACATTGTCCAAGAGGCATTCCCTCAAATATTCTCCAGTTTTGGGAAAATTACCCATCCACAGTCCACATATTGGCGCCCTTTCGGGTGTTTTACTTGAAGTTTGAACGTGTTCTCAGCATTATTCTTTCACCATCACTACAACCATCTTCTGCGACGAATATCGGCGTTTCAAATGCATTTGTAAGTGTCCTGTTACGAGTGACACCTTCGTACGAAACATCAACCGCATTGAAAGAAGACTGCATTCTGCATTAAAGAAGACTTCCCTGAGTACCAGTTAAAAGGAGAATTTTACAGTACAGAAATATTTTCAAGACAGGCGAGAGGCTCCGTGCTGTGGTGAATAAGAAGATTTCGCTCGATTCCCTGTTGGCAACAAGAGACGACTACAGTCTGCAGAATTGCTGCGTCACTCCAAGATATCTGGCTGGGAAAGAAGTTCAACGAGCCACAACGTGAAGACCTCTACGTTTCCTGCTGATAAAGGAGCATCGAAAAGCGCTATATAAATTAAATAAATGATAAAGCTAGCAGGCCACAACTTAAAATAAGTGAGTAAAGAAGCCAAAAACTTTAAGAAAACAGTGAGCCATATATTTTTGTAAGAGCGTAGACTTACGACTCAGTAAGCACAGCATAAGGCGTGCGATGATATTTTCAGAGCCAAGAGCTTCAAGCAAGAAATTTAATACCGTGGAAAAACTGCAAATAAAACTACTGCTAGATCACAATTGGGAACACCACTGACAAGGTTTCCAACTGTTAAGACGATCAGCAATATGTTTCATGACGGTCGTTTAACTTGATCAAAAGTGCTATGTACCGGAAGCAAACCCGTGATAGTACAATATTTGAAAATTGAGGTAACGTGTAATCCGTCGACACTGGTCGAAAATCGATGCCGCAGATCCGATACCGCTGAACCGGCTAGGTGGATAAAGGCCTCCGCAGTAGGTTGGGACACCACTGAGGATTATCGTAGACTATAATAAAAATGCAGTTAATTGAAAGAGACTACCATAACAGTGTAGTCACAACTATGAAAAGCTATCTAAGCTATTTACAAATGAAGAGACGCTCAAAAGTTTTATTCTATGTAATGATCTCACCTTGATGATAAAATGTCACCATAACCTTCACAAGAATATGATAAAGACGGCAGAAGTCCTAATTATAGAACTAACAAATGCCAAAATAACTATTTAGCCTCAACCAAGGCATAGACCTAGTTCGCTCGAGAACGAACTGATAGTACGTTTATTATTAACTACCTATTTAACGTACGGCAGTTTCTAAAAGACCATCACAAGTTATTTATTAAAATGGTCAATTATGTGAAACTTTACTAATGAAGCTGGTCATAATTTCGCACCCTGTGCATTGCATTGAATGACATATCATAATTGTTGACCTAATACAGACTATCGTATCACATGTACAAAATATACCTGCAGCATCTTTACTATTATTCTTGTATATAGTTTAGTATCTGCTGCGATTGCTGAGGAGAAATAAGAAACCTATCTCAGCTCAGTTCCCTACTGTGAATAATTTCTATGGCTAAGGGCTTCACTCTGTAATGGAGCTGAAAATTGCATCTGCGGTATTGTACGGTACTCTGATCACATGGTGGAAAAGCAAATGGATCTCAGTCTTAAGGAGGACTGGATATTTATAAGTTAAGATGAATGAGCACTTATTATCTTTCTAACTATTGTGTATGTAGTATGCATTGTCTTTAGAGTTATCGAGAGCTGCTATATAACCATTACTATAAGATGCGAGACTGTTATAACCGCCAATTTTCTAATAATTTCTTGCACTAATTTTACATTGCAAGTAATACTGCTCTCATGTAATAGCTAGCAGAAATATGGCACACGGCGCCGTGTATTTCACATCATGAAGAACGTCGGATATTTTTTTAATTTCCGGTGGACGCTTCAATGTACAGAATTCTTCTCAGTAAATGAACACCTGCAATTTCATTGCAAGATTAAATAATTAAATTCTCTGATTTTGCACTATTTTGAAATTCATGCCACACTAATTTGCATTTCGAATTTCAAACACTCACGATTAAAAATGCTGATTAAAGCCTTCTTTAATTATCGCCGGATTGCAAGATTTCTGAGAGTGCTTGACGGAATTGCTGATCAAACATTAAAGAAAACTAGTAAATTTTCTGTTTTCCGGTGAAAGACAGCATAAGCATTGCACGCAGCTCATGTGTTGTCAGCTCTTGTTATGCCTAACGGCAAGTGTTACGGGGTGGATATGTTAGTGTATATCTTGTGGACGTGGTCATAAAAGTGTGTCTATATATAATTAATGAACATTGATTAGAATGAATGAATAAAGAACATTCTTACTGAAATGAATGTTTAATTAGGAACGATCCAGTTGATCATTCACTGAAAATAGCATATGACAGGATTGTGAATATGAAATACTATAGAAAAGAAACATGACAAGATACAAAATGTCCCCAAGGGGCGAGCCACTCCCCACCCTACCTAGAATAAAATGCTTGGCGATTGGATCTTCCAGCCTGCGAGAAGGTTCAAAGAAAACACATATTTTAGATCTTTCAATATACTGGG
>LQNS02276882.1:5369912-5382733 GCA_001587735.2 Parhyale hawaiensis
CGATGAAGCTAGGCATCGGCCCTCAACGAGCTGGGAGTGTTTTCGCCAATGAACTTTTCCCAAATGTTTACCCAGGCTCAGAACTTTTCATTCACCTATGTATGATAATGTTATTATCAATGGCATCAATAGTAGCCTGCTGTGTCATTAAATGATGGGAGAATAAAGATATTTTAATTAAGCCCGTTTTTTTCACTCTTCTCATGGTTACGGTCCCAATAATATCTGGCTGTTTTCTTTTCCTTCAATGAGAGTTTACTCAATTTTCCCATAATGAGCTCAGAAGAAAGATTCGCTCTGTAAAGGAAGTATAATTTCGTATGTACGATGAAGATTAAAGATTAAAAAATAATAATAATTTCGAGGCGACGGCTCCGTTGCCATTTACAGCAGGCAGCAGATGATTTTCTCCTATCTAATCCTTCACCTTGTGAAAGGGAGGCAAACCCATCCAGCAGGAAAGAAGCATATTATGCTGCTCGACTGACCTGAAATCGACCGCGTTCCCCTCTTTTGATCATTAATAAAAGTCGGCAGTTGCAGTGCAGCCTTCATACACAAATCGGTACCCCGAGTGCTCAATGAAGATGTATCGCCATAAATGGTTTGCCGTCACAAATGAAGGTTGGGAACACTGGCAGACATGGTCTGTCTGCGTAGCACAAGCTTACGTGACAATAGTGTGAAGGCACTGAGCCTCGACCAAACATTGCCTCTGGGGCGAGAGCGCCCGCGCTCACTGTCACCCATACTTCCTCGCCTTTGCTTTGCCACAGCGTGCTATAATAAACATACGTGTACACAAGTATATTGGGAGTCTATTATTTTGTATAAAGATTAAGTGAAAACAATGCGACAGGGATGCCCAGTACAGTACTGTTGAACTTGAAGATGATCGAGTTTCAAAACATTAGGATAAAAAAAAAATCTGCGCAAAACATCGCAGCGATTGTGTAGCACAATGGTGCCGGTGGGATGCTGGGTTTATATGCTAAGGTTCTCGCGTTCTCATCCCACAAGGCAGGTAAGTTCTTGCAGTTCTCGGATTGCAGCGTTAGCATTTCTAGCAATAACTTTTTTGAGACCAAAATTCGGTTATTAAATTAAATTCCTTTACGAATACGCAATATTCCTCTGGCCTCGTCATTTCGCCTAAACATGAGAGCTTAGAAGCGTCATGTCGGTCATCGATTCACTCTCGTCAGATCAACGATCTGTGCAACTGCATCATTAACGTAAAGCAATACTCTAACATCGAGTAAAATTATTGGTTTCCTGTGGTACGTTCTAATGATCTCTGGCAGGAAGGGTTTCTGCGCACCATTTTTGCAGCTGAGGCTGTCGTGTTGACCGGTCTCTCCTTACGGTCACTCATATTTCGTCTCTAAAGCTCCCTAACAAGCACACGGCACTTTGTTGCCCTCGCAAAAGTGAGAGACCTGCTTCTAAAATTTAATTGGCTTGTTCTTTATAAAACACGAGTCGTGATTGATTTTCGAAACACCTTTGGCTTCGGTGTTGACCAACGGCTTTCTGCGAATTTGAACGTGTTCAAGGAAAGAAAATATCCGAAGTAAGAGCGGACTCACACTCTTGGTAGCTCAATTTAAATAAACGTAAAACAACTTCTGATCAAACGTCACCGTGTTTATTATTGAAAACTATGGTACTCCTGCACTGAAGCTAAAGCAAGCATTACCGGTACCATCGTGTAAGTAAATGAAGTTAAACTATTAAGCTGCAAAAACGATGCACCTTGAATAGCAAGAAGAAATGCTATGCAAAGCAAGCTAAGGTGAGAGAATAAATTTCTTCTACTTTGGAGCCCGAGAAAAGCATCCGTACGCAGTAAACTGCGGCAACAAATTTTACATTTGTGGACATTTGCAACGCTACTGCAATTTTTCTGGCCTCCCTGAGACTCTCACGACTCTGGATTACTCTCCTTTTTTTCTTAGGAATTGCGCTTGGAAGAAGACGCTTCACGTATTCATGGACCTCGCTCTGTGTTGACAATTTGAAACCGCAAACTTACGAGTGTTGTCTGGGGATCTTCCTGAACATCATCCAAGTTGTGGATCTCATCTCGTGGGGGGTCTCGAGCACTCTAACTTTTTTCTAGCTGGAAACCATAAAGAACAATACGGTGTTGTTTTACGCCTGTCCTGGCACAATTTTACTAAGTAGAGGATAGTGATAAAGTGAAATTTGAGCGATGTACTGAGCAACACTGTCCTACACCGGACTTACAACTGTGTCAGAGCTCGAGACATGTGCTCAACATCTGCTGAAAGGAATCCCTGGTGATTATGAACATTTCATTGCTTGGAATCAAACAATATACCATAATAAACACCGTCACGTGTTTATATATTTGTATGCTTCGTGTTACGTTCTTGACAAAATAGCAGCGCTATAAATAGGTTGCCAAGTTGGAGATTCTTGCGATACTGCTTATGCTTCACTTTTAACATAGAGCGCACTTGATGAGGAACAAGCATACAAATTAGACCAGGTTGCAGAAGATGGCCATACTGGGAATCCTTATCGTTACTGATGTTGAATGCACTTCTTGCTCGGTCAACGTTAAAATCTCGACAATAAATATATTCAATTCTTTAACTCCACGTAGAAATTATATTTTCTTCCAGCTCATGACGTGTAAATTCAGTAGATGATCAATGAAGCACTAAAGAGGCGATTTTTTCACCGTTTAACAGACATAGCAATTATTCACACCAACTTGCTGTCTTTTTTTACTAAGGATTTTTCATTTAAACGTAAATAATTTCGTTGTACAGAAATGTTGCCTATGCTGGATATGCGGCGTTAATTAAATTCAGTGATGTTTCAGCGCTTATGAATAAAAGCTCATTTTCTTTCAATGTTATTTAAGAGAGAGTACCAAGGAGCGCTGAAGATGAGTTGAAGTGTTCTGATAGATATGGTACTGATGTGTACTAAGTAGGCAGTTGTATTGTTTCCATTCATAAGCATAGGTATTAGGAACGAAAGATAATCAATGAAGAAGTTAATCACAGATTTCTCCCTCTCATTTGCAACAGCGCGGGTCCTCTAGTTTATATAATATCCAATATTCTTCGCTTCATTTCAACGGACACGAGAGCTCAAATGATAGGGAACGCTCACCCAACGCTACTCGCTGATACTGCAATATTAATTCCATTTAGTGTACATTATGAATGAGTTGCTGCACAATGCCGTCCATAGGAGACCGCTCGCTCGTGGTAATGCGCTAGTTTATGCTTCACTTCTAATTCAGAGCGCACTTGATGATGAACAAAGTAAAGCTCTTAGAGATACTGTGACACAGGACGCTGATTGGAAACGCTACTTTATCAACTAAGAGGAACGTTGCAATATACTAGTGTACCGGGCCGTCAAAAATACGGAAAAGAGCTTGTGATGGTACATACTTCTTTAATGATCACACTTTCGTTAATAATCAGATTACAAAAGATTAAATGTAACTGCTAAATTTTAAAAAAATTACATGAGTTCTTGGCTTCACTCCTGCTGAGCAACTCAACCTTTTCTTGCCTTCGGTGACGTGCACAAATATCGATTCATTTTGAAAGGCACTCGAGTATCACTTATAAAACAAGTGTGGGTTTTGTATCATTGATAGACCACGTTATCAAAGCAGTTAACTTTTTTCGTACAAATGCGAATTTTTGACAAAGCAAAGACTTTAAAATACAATAAGACCGGAAAGTACGTGAAAATTTTTTGTCCCTTTTCCGTGGCCCTCTGGTGGCAATTTTGTATAAACGCATCTCTTGGTAAATAAACTCTGTTTCAATATGGCAGCACATTAAGAAGTTAACGTAAACTTAAAAAATTAATAAACTTAACCTATCAATGATTAGCATTAATATTGAAGCATGTAAAAATGGAGTTGCCGTATATACCTACTAGGCATTTTGAAATGAGTGGTTATCATGAAGCTCAGCTGAGACCTGCATTTAGGCTAGATCTAATCATATAGTATGCTCTTTCCAGGTAACATGCTTTTTTAGAGCCATATTTTGTAATACAAGTCACGATAGGCAGAGCTATTTATAGTTGAATATTTTGTGTAGTATACTGTATAATAACAATAGGCTCGAATGGAATTGTTCTTCGTTAATAGGGCAAATTTTTACTATAGCCCACACTCAAAATTAATGTAAGTTTCTACTATTATCTCTCTTCTGAAACCCAGAAATTTACACCTTAATTTTAAAAATACTGATATTTTAAATTTAGTATCAACTCTGTATTGGTGCTTTTTTTGGGTGCCATTTCTTCATCTGCAAAATGTTTGCCTAGGCTGTAGTTTCATTTGCAGAACAAGTCGTACGCTCCTGGCCTTGAAAAATAATGCATCATTGGATATAATATACATAGATTAATGGCTCGTAATCGTCTAGATACCGTTCCCAATGTAGGCTAATTGCAGCAAACTGCCTCCGTTGTTTTTTGTAAGTTTTGATTACGACGCGCGGACACGACACTACGTATATGGTAAACAGTGCTCGGTAGAGCGACGCAATGGCTGATATATTTCTTTCATTTGACCGAGTATTAGTATGACTCTGTGTATTATGTAGAAACTTTTCCTTTAATATTACATTACCAAAAAAAGAAGAGGTCGTTTCTGTGATGCTTTGATGTTTTCTATGCAAATTCTATTAGAAAAATCGTCCATATAACACGAGATCACTTAATTAAACGATTGCCAACTAATTGCGCTAGATTACTGACAATTCCCAACCACTTGAGCTAAAGTGACGATGTAATGCTAAACATAATAAATCGATACCTGAAAAACTACTTGGGGATTTGAAATATTTTAGCGGGGCTAAGGAGCCTTAAACTCCCTAAAATAGACCTAACGACGCCTATGAATATAACTATAATTGGTGTGCTCGATGAGTAAATTAAAGTCATGATGTACAACGACATACAGCTGGCGAAAAAATAAGCCTATGGTGCAAATCTCAGGTGAGTCGTATCATCACCACAAGAATATTCAAACACCGCAGGTGCAAAAATGTCAATCGAAAGTGCATTACGTTCTTCAAATAAAATAAACTGTCTAAAAGGTAATTGCTTTTATAATTCGTTTCTTATCGTGTTTCAAATTCTTTTCGAAGTAAATGGTATCGCTTAAAGTGTAAAAACCAAGAAAGTTTTCTTTCTTCGAGTTACATTAAAAATTTGAACTTTAGGGCGACACCAGCGCCACTTGGGGCTATTCTGCCAACCAAGCGATAGTCCCACAAATTACTGTAGAGTTTCTTCTCTTGTATTTTCAAAGTTTTTCCGTCAAAGGAGAAATCGAAATCAAGTAATGAAAAATACACCAGGCTGCGAAATTTTCGTGTACTTCGCCTATCTTTATGTTCGTACGGTACCATGACGAATGTCCTACGCTTTACTCCGTCGATCATCTACTTGATCTTCAAATGAACTCAGGCTAGCTGAAGTTTGGATATGAGAAGAAACTAAAATTCAGGAAGAATTAGAAAGAAAAGACAAGCCGTATATATTTTGTTGCTTGTCCTTCACCTTTAGCCAAACACGAAGTGGATTCAAATGTAAGGTTACGTTCTTCATCTATCAACTGCAACCTGGTCTTTTTTTTTTTTTTTTTTTTGCTCATCTATTTTCATAGAGATTGACAGAATCGCCACATTCTCTTATCTGGCCGGCCTAATTTTGAAGGCGTGTTAGAAAATAGGCAAATAAATAAACAATATATAGAAAACCATTTATATTTATCTCTTTATTTATTAATCATCATCTATAATGACAATCTGTTTGTCACTTCCTCCGTTCATTACTTCCTTAAAACGACCGGTACGCTTTCACTATTAAATAGGGGAAATTTAGGTCTTCTGATATCACCTCGGGAGAGAAGTACATGAGCCAAGTTTCCACTCTTTTAAGCTGTCACTGCTTCCAGGTCGTAGGTAGAAGAACTGTTTTTTGACTTCGAACATATTTTTGCGCTTCAAATACATAATATGGGTGTGAGATATTCTTGACGAGTAGTACATTTGTTCTCTTTCATTTTTGCAGATTCCAGATACTTGGCTTTAATATAATTTTGGTTAAGGCCCCGTCCGTCAATTATTCAGCACGTTACGTCGTTATTATTTTTTTATGTGAAGTGCAGTTGGTTTCAAAATATTATTTGTTTCGGGAATTACTGCGTAAAGACTGTAAGTCTTCCACACACATACACGCACAACCTAAGCCCCGCTGGTTATATTGTCGCTATACTGGAGCGAGCGGTGATTCACGGTGCATTGATTACTGCACGTCTCCCTTTTATGCTTTGCTAGCGAAGGTCGAGCGGTTGCACATTGTTATACTGAGTCCCTAGGTTCGAATCCCGTCGAGCCTCTGTAGTACTTATCTATTTGAAAAAAATGAAAGTGGTAAGCGACCCTCCTGGATAATGCCAGTTTCTGATTAGACTAACAATCTTAAGATGAGATACCATGAAATTTCAACCCTGAATTACGAAGGGTATATTTCTAGTTTCTAACATATTTGCTTCAAAGTTGAAATGCTGCTTTTTTAAAAAAAGCCCGTTTGGCTTTGAAAAGTAGCTTGGTACTATTTGATGTAATTCTTCTTTCGACCGTGGTAGGTGAATAGAGGTAGGTATCTTTGATAGAGTTTTTGATCCTATCGGGCATAAGCTATTTCGCATATATTTTGCTAAATTTCTTCGTAACACTAAGAGAGGCGCAGTCTTGGTTGGAGCTTTCTTTCCTATTGTACGTAATCAGTTTCACTTATGTTTTCCATGTTGTGAGCTGAGGGTGTTTCGAGCCTGTGGCTGGTTTAGGAACCATTATTTGTTTTCAGTGTATCACAGTCTGTCTGCTGATGATAGGGTTTTTGATTGTCTCTTGGATGAAAAGGCTGGGATTCAGTCATAGATAGGCGTTCTGCACTTGTTTTTATTTGCAATTTCAATTGTCATAATGTGGAACGGTTAGGCTCTGGGATAACCAATGGCCATTGGCATGCGGCCTTCGATGTTGGGACTGCCTCTGGTTGTGAGCAGTAGGTTGAGGGACCCACCCATTTGATGGGAGGTGTTCTAGACCTCCTGTTGACTGATGTTCCTGATTTGGTTGGAGTGTCAGTATCGTTTCCCATTGGTTTCTCGGACCATGGTTGAAGTCCAGAGACATCGGGAAGCCGTTTCTGGCGCCATCCTTGCCCTACCTTGGGGTGTTGTGAGAGAGTCTCTAGATTCTGGGTCTACTTTGGATCGGCTTTTCTCTGACATGGTGCGTGCCTATGTCATCTCGCTTCATTACGGTCTCGCTTCATTGCGGCGATGAACTCTGGTTTGATGATGCTTGTAGGAGGGCACACCAATTCAAGCGGGAGGCATATGCCCGTTGGCTTACTAGCCGGTCTGCTAGTGACTTTCAGCGTTTCAGGAAACTGCAGCGTCGGGCTGGGGCAACTTATGAGGAAGCTGAGAGGAAGCATAATTTGGGGTCCAGGGAGTTGTTAGCGTCGTCTGTTAGCGCACACAAGTGGTGGTCCACCTTGAAGAACGCTGTGCTTGGTGCGAGCTCTTCTGCCCCCCCTCTCTTTAATAGGTGCTGGTGGTGACCTTGTTATGGATTCTGCTGTCAGGCGGATCTTTTGTAGCGCTATTTCGATGGGAAGCAGAGCCTGGACCGAGTGCGCATTCCTTTAGAATGTGACACAGAGCCGAGGTTCTATGGTGTTGCTTTCGGATCTTCTAAAGTGCACCGCCTTCTTTATGACCTGCACCCTTATGGGGTCACTGATCCATCGGTTATGTTTCCTCTCTTTCTTCGGCGGGTGGCTGGTGTGCTCGCAACCCCGCTCGCTTCTGTGTTCCGTCGGATTTTACGGCTGGGCTCTTTTTCGGAATGATGGTGTGCTGCTCATGTGACCCCTGTTCCGAAGGCTCTGTCTCATCTCGAACCTCCAACTATAGACTTATCTCGATCACACCTGTTCTGTCGTATTTCTACGAAATGTTGGTTGCGTCCAGGTTGGGTCGCTTTCTTGAGAAGCAGGGTGTTTTTCCCCCAACACAGTATTGTTTTCGTGAGGGTTTGGGAACTTGTGATGCTCTGCTGCACTTTTCTCATGTGTTGCAGCTGACACTTGATATGGGTCAGGAGCCAAGGCTGGTCCAGCTTGATTTCTGTGCTGCTTTTGATTGCGTAAATCACCTTGGGTTGCTCCAAGGTGTTGGTGATTCAATTTTCGCGGTTATTTGTAGGTTTTTGTGTGGTAGACTCCAATGTGTAGTTGCTAATGGGAAGAGTAGTAAGTTTTTGGATGTGGAATCTTGTGTCCCACAAGGTAGTGTTCTAGGCTCTTTGTTGTTCATAGTATATACAGCGGACTTATTTGATCTTGTTCATAATTTACTTGTTGGTTAAACTGATAATGTTACTTTGCTGGCTGTTTGCGTGAACCCTGGTAATAGAATGGAGGTTTCAGAATCCATTCAGCGTGATTTGAAGGTGATTGATTCCTTGTGTTCTAGGTGTGGGATGAGGCTAAATGCAGGCAAGATTAAAACCATATTCATGTCTAATTCAAGTACAGTGAGAACTGCATTCCCCGCACTCATACCGGATTGTGTGTCACTACGTGTGGTTGATGACTTGGTAATCATGGGTGTCAATTTTGAACCAAAGTTCACGTTTGAGTCCAACATCCGTTCAGTTGCCTCACGAGCATTGTAGAAAATCAGTCCTATGCGACGTGCTTGGAGGGTGTTTGGTTCGGTAGAGTTGACACGTCGTTGCTTCAATTGCTATATCATCCCCCTTCTGCAACACTGCTTCTTAGTCTGGGGTTCTGCTGCTGATTGTCATCTGAATTTGTTTGATAAAGTGGTTGGTCGATGTGCATTCATGCTGAGAAGTGTCATGGCTTGTGATATGGCGCATCGCCGCAGAGTTGGTGTGGTCTATTTTCTCTATAAAATATAGAATTGCCCTAGCCATAAACTGGCGGTTTTTTTTTCCGGAGCTATTTGCTCGGGTGAGATATACTCGGCGTTCTGGTGCTCTCCATAAGTTTGCCTTGGAACCGGTACGATGCCGCACATACCAGTATTCTCGTACGATTTTTTCCATCATATGGATGTGTTTGGAATGGTATTGATGGTTCTGCCTTTGTTGGCGCGGGCATTGGAAACTTTAAGCAAACTGTAAACCAAGTTATTCTGTGGTCTCTAATCTTTTTCTTTTTTCTCTTGCTGGGTTGGTTATACCTTTACACATTTATTGCACACAGATGATAAAATCACATACATACATGCATTGACATAGCTATCAAAATATATTTATATCCCTATTATGCTGCCTATAACTATCAATTACTCAGGCATATATATATAGCTAACGGAGGGCTTAGATGTAAATGGGGTCGTAAGTGTAATTTTTTTGCATTAAGTGTAATTTTACGGATAAAAGGCTGTTAAGTGTAATAGCCTAAAGGCCAATGAATACATTCTCATAAGGTTAGGTAAAAGGCAAGGACTGGTTCTGCTAACATCCAATGAGCTTCTTCTCATAAGGTTAGGTGAAAGGCAAGGACTGGTTCTGCTAACGATCGAAATATACGATTAAGAATTGACGCAAAGTAAGGCCAATCAAAGATTGACGCTAAGTAAGGCCAATCAAAGATTGACGCTAAGTAAGGCCAGTGCAAGATTGACGTTATGTAAAATAAACACTTATAACATAAAAAAATTCTTACCTAAACACTAGAAATCAATAAAAACACTAAAACCCACATAAATGCAGTAAAAATACTTAGGAAAGCTAGCAGAACCACTCCTGGCCTTTCACCTAACCTTAACAGCGAGAGCTCATTGAAGGGGCTCTCTAGTAGAGTTGGTGGTCGGGGATGGCGGCGGCCTAAGCAGCGATCAGCGCGTTTCAGAGCGTTTATCTGTCGGGAAACGTACGAAGAGAATCCCGTGGAGTAGTTGGTCGTTAGGTGTGACTTACACCTAAGCTCCGCAGATGACACTTTAAGTGAATTTTAGTCATATTCGCTTACGTTTACAGCCCAATATAACGAAATATATATATATATATATAGTAAGAGTTTTTATTAGTTACCTCCTCGCGGAAAACATACAATGAAAATATAAATGAACACTGGTCAGGCGTAGTGTGGTAAATGCTGAAGAGAATGTCAAATTTAATAAAAAGTTATCAAGTTGATTGAATTTAATTGAATTTTAGAATCTGAATTTTTGTCGACGATTAAATTAAGAGAACGCTTCAAGTTGAGTAGTTATATTTTCGTCAAAAAATAACAAAATCTTTAAGTTTTTTCAACGAGTTTCTCTATTAAAATAGATATTTAGGAATGCGTAGATTGTGACCGTTTAACCTTTCCTAGTATTTCGACTCATCACTGAAATACGCATTTGTTCTGTCAGCAAAAATTCGCACATCTGTCTTTATAGAGACATAGGAAACGACGGTACACTTGCAATGTTCTCTTATGCATTTGCACACCTTTTCCAAGCTCTGTTCCCCACAATTTACATATAATTTAGCCCTCTATAAGGTTACACGTTTCAATTTTCTGCCGGTGCTTTCGATTTCTTCCATTTTAGAACCCATGGATACTGATCAGTAGCCCATTATTTTTCTGCTTTGTTCTGCTATAGCTTTATAATAAAAGAAAACAAATTCGATCAATTGCTTCACTCGCAAGAAGGTAATCTTCTATTCTCGAGATACCATTGTATTTGCTCAGACATCGCACTGTAGTGGCGGATGCTATCTCAGCAGTACATTCGCTTCAAAAAGACTTCAGAGTAAAGATTCACGACACTACCCGTTCTGTTCACCTGTGGCGTATCCTGGCTACTCAACTCGCCCTATTAGAAATGCTATCCGCTACCAGAAGAGCGAATAGAATGTTGTAAAAAAAATGAAAAGCAGAAGGTAGATATGATACGGGTGAAATTATTCACATTTGAAGTCCAATCTCTAACTTCCTTCTATTATTGAAGAGCGTAACACGCGCAGGTAGGAACAACGCTATTAATATTATATATATATATATATATGTCGGGACTCCACCCCAAAGTAAAGTAGTAGGAGCTATCTTGGAGTACGACAAGGAGTATAATAATGTTCGTAACGCGTTGATTAGTAGAATGCTCGCCAAGGCGTGTAAGACACCACGAGACTTGCTCAATCCACTGCATACATGGTCAATATACTTTCTAAAAGCAATTGATTATCAAGGATCAGCCTTAAATATTTAAAATCGAAAATTTATTCTGTCAGCAAAGAAGACGCACTTGTATCTCGACGGCACTTCTTGCATTGTTCTCCAATATATTTACATACCTTTTCTAAGCTCTGTTTCGAACAGATTACAGGTAATTTAGCACTTCCTAATCTTACGTATTTCAATTTTTGTCGGCGTATTCGAGTTTCCCCACTATTTCGGGACCCGTGGATACTGATCAATAGCCCATCAAGTTTCCGCTTTGCTTAATGCGATAGCTCTATAATAAAATAAGGAATATTCAGTTAATTTCTTCACTAGCAGCAGGGTAACCTTCTGTTCTCTAGCTGCCATTGTATTTGCTCAGAGATCGCACTTGTTGTGGCGGAATTCCCACGGTAACGGCAAACAATGATACAGATTTTAACGCGCTGGCACAGAATAGCTCAGGTACATAAAAATATTTATTAGAAAGACCTTGCCCTGTTGCATCCGATAGATGATCCTTGCCGTATCATAGATACGTCAGCTTTATAATGCTGCCTGAAAAAATTTTGAAAAATTTTCAGACTTCCTTCCAAGCTATTTAACCGATGATAGCTGATGACCTTTAAAGTTTTTCCCCTAATATCCTTCTATCTATTAGTGAAGAGCGTAACACACGAAGGAACGAAAAGACAACGCTATCTGTATTATAGACTGGCTGCACCCTTGAAAAGTTCACGGGCTGGGGGGACCTTTCAGGATGGACCTCTGCAAACTCTACAGTAAAGAACATATATCAAGTTCTATTGCACATATCTATATTATAATTCTGTTTGATGCTCTGTCCGTCCGCAGGTCCCTGTGCCTGTAATAGACGCTTTTCACTATTGGCTAGGGGCAAATTTAACTTGACGATAGTTTTGCTTTTTTCTGGGAGGAAGCTCAATAATATCTGTCTTCTTTTCGCTTGCTCTTAAAGAACTTTTCAGCCAGTTCCGAAGCAAAGACAACAAATTTAACAAAAACCTTCATCCTTAATGAATATTTTGTGAACGATCCTTTATGTTTGATGACTTCAACACATCTTCGAGGGCAAGATTCAATTAAATTGCGGCAATGTTCAATACCAATTGCCTCATTCCTCTTGAAGCTTTGTCCACAAATCTTCAGTGTTTGTTGGATTTCGAGCCATGACTTTCTCACCCAAGACTTTCCACAGGTTCTCTAAGGGGTTGAGGTCAGGACTATGAGCAGGCCAGTCAAGAGTCTCCACTCCTTCCTCATCAAGAAACCTCAACACACTTTTGGTTTTGTGGCAGGGTGCGTTGTCCTGCATGAAAATGGGGCCGTCAGTGTCAGAATTGTTCAAGATTGGCAAAACATGATCTGCCAAGAGGTTATTATACACGGCAGCATTGACACGCGTATTCAGACGGATGAGAGGAGTAGCACCCTTTGCAGAAAACATTCCGAACACCATAACACTACAGCCTCCAAATTTAACAGTTTTCTTTGTGCATCTTGGATCGTATTTCTCACCTGTTTGA
>LQNS02276882.1:5407313-5422593 GCA_001587735.2 Parhyale hawaiensis
CCGATTTGCAAAAATAAACACGATTAAATTAGATGTACAACTAATTACATTAAAATCCAACAACAAGCATACCGGTAGAAGAAATTTTCCAAACACTCAAAATAAAGTTGGTAAACCGTGAAAATTTTCACGGGTCCAGCTAGTTGCAATGATTAGAATTTGAGAGTATGGCGTGCACATCTTGGCATATTGACATGTTAACCCACTTCCCTACATCAAATAACTCGACGATTGATTAAATTCCACTCCTCAAGTTGACGCTTTGAAAATTAGTAAAGCAAATAATAGAATTAAAATATCCAATTTATGTTTGTAATAACTTCAAGAAGTGATATCAGTTTGGGTTGGGAGGGATGTACCGATGCCAATGTACCAAATATGTGACACACCCGCATGAGGTAATAAAAGCCAGCATCAGCGCTGGGACAGATAGACTACTACCGCCGCCGGTCCGCCATCCGGTCGGTGCTTGCGGTGTGAATCATTAAGACTTACCGATAGAAGACCTATCCACCTTAAAAGTCTAATCTGGTGAGTGCATGTGCAAAGAGACATTCGAATAGTGCACTAATAACAGTGTATTGTACGATGTATTGTATTAAGACTCTAAATATAGTGCCTGTCAGAGTAGCACAATGTTGATATAGCGTGTCTAGTCGCTATAGTCTGCAAGAACATATTGCAAGAGTGATAAGTGTACTGAAGATACAAATATGCGGGTATCGAGTAATTCTGTGTGTTACTGAAATCAACTGGCGAGTCCCGGTAATCCCTATAGTATGAAGTATTCCCCGATGCCAGTGATAGTGAGATCACATAATATAAAGATATACTTACAGATTATTATTGATAGAGTCAGCAAGCTGTTCCAGCTGGGAACCCTTGTGTGATACAATAGAGACTTGTGCTGGTGTCGCCTGCCGACTTAGTGGCAGCGGCAACCAGTGCGTGTGCATGGAGCGTAATTGGAGGTTACTTACAGAAACAGCGAACCCCCAAACTCGCGCATGTACATATTGTGACCTTCCAAAACACGCCCCGGTACACTTAGGTATTCCCAAAAGTTTTGACTTTCCTCCCCCTAATACCAATACTGGTAATCGGTCTACTCTTTCAATTCTAATTGCCTAGATCAGGCATCAATTGCCATCGCAACTGACACAATTTTTTTTTAGGTATCTGTATATAACATAAATAATTAAATATTGGTGTTAGTTCTGTTACTTCCAATTATCATTGAATTTCGCTGAAATTTTACAGAGAACATTTTTTTCTAGTAACCTCACAATATTTAGGGGTGAGACAAACAAATTTCAAAAATAAAACTTTTTGGGCCAGTGTAGTGTTTAGTCAAGCTCGCGAGGTTAAGTTATAGGAGCGATGAAAAATGGCTCGTTCAGTTGAAAGATAAAATTATGATAGGGTGGAGAAATTAAGTTGCGAGGTTCATTGTATCGAGTTGTAGGTATTAATAATATTCATTATCGATAAAACTTTTGAATAGTCAGTTTACTTTTGTAAAATGGAGTTGCCGGCCTTCTCATGTGTGTTTGCGCTGTTCCAAGTAGCGAAAGTAGAGAGAAGACACGCCATTCGAATGTTTTCCGGCACCGACTTTAGGTTCACCCAATTCCGATTTTCTTGGCCTTCTTCACTTGGGGCAGCCCAAGAAAATCGGATGACCCACACGCGGCGCCGGCAAGCGTTCGAACAGCAACTCTTTCCCTAACTAGCGAAACCCACATTCCTGACTGATGTTCTGAACTTAACAGATCGAGTAGATTTAGCTTGCCTCGACTTTGATGAGACGATCGATGTAGCATTTAGACTCCGAAGCTCGACTAGTTCGAAACTTCAGACCGGTAGGCCGGTCTCGACCCAATGAAAGGGGTTTCCAGCAATAACTCATAGTTGGTTACATTTCAAACTTCCAAAAATTCAGTCTAACTCCAGAAAATAGAGTTATCGGCCTGTTCAGCGTAGTCGGGTTGGCTCTGGCCCAGGCAATAATAATACGCGCCCTCGGGGATATATTCTGACAGGCCCTTTCCCTGTCATAATATATATAATAAAAGTACTAAAATGTTGCTTGTTGAGCAGTTAATAACATATACATATATTTGGGTCTCGCGAATTCAAGGACTGTCCTGAGTGCCTTTTCCGCAGGAGATGCTGCAGCTGGCCGTAGCTCCTGCTGACGATGTTAGTTTGTAAGATTAGGTACGTTCTCGGTGCTTCCTCTTCTGCTTCATGAGGTGAGCCGCCGATCGAAGTGGCCTACCTATTCTCCGCAGCTCCTACTTTCTCCCGTGCGGAGAGCCGTGGAAGGGGCCGTCCAAACCAGTGTCTTTGGTCTGTCTTCTCTTCGTTTTCTTTTTTGCCTCTTTGAGATGCCTTGCACCTTATTTCCCTTACCGTAGGAGCGCACGTGGGCGACTCGAGACAAATAATATTTCATTGAATAGTTGGTCGTCATGGTGCGTTTGCCTCACGGCGGCTGCACCGAGCCTCACTGTTTGGATCACACTTTATTGTGGGTACGGTGTCAGATATAGGAGAATACTACTACTATTACCTGATAACACACTTCAAAGTGGCATAGCCTGCGTATCCGTTTTGATTTCCAGACACGCCATATTTTTTGGCCGTTAAACACTGATGCCCTCCTTGCCAGAGTTAACGAAGCATAATAAGAAAAAAACGTAAGCACTGATAGGTAACAGTATTTATTGTGGTTTTGTAGTTTAAAGTGCAATATTGAGTGTTTCTTCCATTGGTGTCACGTACAGCTTGAAGACGATCATGATAGAAAGACACAAGTGACTTAAAATACTCCACGTTGAACTAAATTTCTCTCCCTCATTGACAATGTCTTGATTACACAGACAAAACTTCCAGGCTGCCACCCTACAACTTAGCATCGTAATCGATCAATCGATCGTGTAAACTCTTTTTTTCCAATTACGTGTGACAAAGTCATCAGACCATCTAAGCTGTAGAACAGCCCAAGACCGAGAGATAAAGGCGGCACCGGCAGCAGTGCCTCATGAAACAACTACACGCCTGCGGTCGAACAATGCCAAGCAAATATATCCCCGCTCTGCCGGGCAAAGACTGTAAAAGCTGGAAGTGTGATGGTGATATGATCTTGAAGTACCTATAATTTTTTTTCTTTACAGGTATCAAAATGTGGGCTGCTGGTCAAAACGACAACGAAAAGAACAGCTTTGTGAATATCTTACGAGTAGTTACATTTTGTGAGGCTCGTGACTTGTACATCATTTACCTGTCTGTCTTGGGTTACTCTACGGTTTGGAAGTTCTGAAAACTATGTTCAGCGTAATTCGAAAAAAAAGAGTCTTTAAACCACTAGTTCCCAGCTGATGGTCCACGATGACTCCAAGAGTGGTCCACAGGAATTCCGCTGTATCTGTCAGTGAACTGAAAATGACTATGTAATTTTACTTTACTGGATCTTTCATCAGAAAAATAGGCATTCGTTTTATCATGCTATTCCGATTTAAATAATGCACTGGCAATCTTTGAGCCAAACGCATGTGTGTGCTTCTTTATCGTGGTCATAAATGCAATGGTCCAGGACTTGTTTTTTCCGGTCTCAGATCCATGGCACAGGGCGAGGTGGGAACCACTGATCTAAACGATTGTGATGCTGACTAAATTTAAGGGTTGTAGGGCGAAAATTTTGTCTCAGGAGTGATAAGACGTTGTCAATGAGGGAGAGAAATAGTTCATATGTCATGCTACTATGCTCGTCTTCAAGCTGTTCGAGACGCCAATGAAGGAAAAACTGAACAATGAGTTTGTTAATGTAAATCCACGATAAATTGAGCTACCCCTTGGTACTTTTTTTCCTATCTTGTTTCGCTTCCTCTGTGGGTGGGGCCTGGGGGTTGTCATTGTTTGCTAATCCGGTTTATTGTTATGCCTGAAAACCCGTTTCCATTGACAATGGTACCAGGCATACCATATTATTCTGTTCTTGTCATCAGCAATATGATGAACATTACCGTGTGATATTACACTTATTAATAGGTTAAATATATGCATATGCTTAATCATTTTCCATTTATAAACTTTATCTTTCGTGCTTCATTCTTAATTAACAAAATACTGTAGATGCAAGACATGTAAGCCAAGTTAGAGATTTTAGCGATTCTGTTGCGTTCTGATTAAAATTGATCTATAGGGGAACAATAGATTAGGTTGCACATGATAGCGAAAGTGGGAATCCTTATCCTCAAAATTGAATGCACTTCTTGCTCTGCTAATGTTAAACTCCAAAACAATGCAGATATTAATAATTTCTCTTAGCGCTCTCCTGGAGTCTGATGTGTACTTTCTTCGTGCTTTAAAGCTTTATTTGCTCACAGTTCGCGACGCACATATTCAGTAGATGATCAACGAAACAAAGGAGAAACGATTTTTAGCAGTGCAACAGATACAGCAGTTATTTTTGCGGCTTGATTTCCTCTTTGACGAAGCAGTTTTCGCTTCGGGGCAAATATTTTGAGTTGCTAAATTTGTATCGCAGCGTAGAAAAGATACGTGGCGGGTAATTTAATTAAATTCAGCGATGCTTCACTGCATGCTAATAGAAAGTTATTTGCTTCCCATGTCATCTAACGTGAGGAAGGAGAGTACTGCTGAAATTTATAGAAACAGAGAGCATTCATTTTTTATGACAATTTAAGTTGGCCGTTGCAGCGTATACTTCTGGAAGATATAAGTAACGAGAGTCTGATGAATGAAGAATAGCCATTACAAATTCGTCCCCGTCATTTTGACGGCACGAGAACTCAAGTCGTACTGGCTGGGTACTGAGTTTCCACGCACACGCACACTCTCTCTCTCTCTCTCTCTCCCTCTCTCTCTGACTCACACTGGTGATACCATCTGAAGCTCTTTTCTTTCCTTCATCTTCTTCTTTTCGCCAAAAGCCTGTACTAGCTGGTGATGGCAAGGTTAGGGAAGCGTAGATAGAGATAGCTGGCCGCTTCCGTACCTATTGTGACTGTCGATGTATTTTGTGGTATGATATTTGATGTCATCCTCCGTTTAAGGTGACGATTAATTTATTAGATATTGCGCGCCTGATACTTCGTTATCCGGATGTGGAGGTTAACCCTGGTTTTCGTTGTTCTGGTGCTCACTCCTGCCGCATCTTGTGTGTTAGTGTTCCTGGTGTTTATGCTATTTTGGTTGAGCTCTCTGTAGCCCCTTAAAATTATGATCTGGTGCTGTATTTGGAGACCCTCTTCTCTAGCCATCGTCCTATTTCTGAGCTAATGATCCCGAATTTTCGAAAGCCACTATTACGGTTCCTAGATTCGCGTCCTGGATTTAGAGTTCTGGCTGCTCATGTTCGAAAAGGTGTTGTCTCTAGGCAGAATGAATATGTTCTGAGCTAATGGTTCTTCGAGTCCGTGGTCATTCAGGAACTTGAATTGTTTTCAGTGTATCGCAGCCCAGCTTCTGATGATGGGGTTTTTGATTGTCTGTTAGATACAGGGGTTAGTATTCAGTCATCGGATAGGCGTCTTGATTTTGTCTATATTGCTTATCTTAATTGCCACCATGTTGAATGGTTACGCTCCGGGAGGACCGATTGCCATGGTCATGCAGTCTCCAATTTCGGGACTGCCTCTGGTTGTGAGCAGTTGGTTGAAGGACCCACCCACTTGATGGGAGGCTTTCTTTACCTCCTGTTGACTCTTGTTCCTTATTTGGTTCAAGCGTCAGTGTCGCCTCCCATTGGTTCCTCGGATCATGGTGACGCTGCAATTTCATCAGCGGGTGCCCATAGTCATTGCTAGGCGTAAGATATTTTTTATGTCCACAATGGATAGGGACCCCGTTTCTGGCGCCATCCCTGCGCTACCTTGGTGTGTTGTGAAAGAATCTCCTGATCCTGGGTCTTCTTTGGATCGGCTTTTCTCTGACTTGATACGTGCCTATGTCCCTTCCCGCTTCATTACGGTCAGGACAGGCGAAGAACCCTGGTTTGATGATGCCTGTAGGAGGGCGCACCAGTTGAAGCGGGAGGCATATGCCCATTGGCGCACTAGCCGGTCTGGGTCCACTTTCAGCGTTTCAGGGAACTGCAGCGTCTGGCGGAGGCTACTTATGAGGAAGCTGAGAGGGAGCATAATTTGAGGTCCAAGGAGTTGTGAGCTTTCTCTGTCAGTGAACATTAGCGGTAGTACACCTTGAAGAGCGCTGTACGTGCTTGGTGTGAGCTCTTTTGTTCCCCTTTAATTGGTGCTGGTGGTAATCTTGTTGCGGACCCTGCTGCCAAGGCGGACCTTTTGTAGCGCTACATTGATGGGAAGCAGAGCCTGGACCGGTTGCACATGCCTTTAGCGTGTAACCCGGAGTCAAGGTTTTCCGGGTTTGCTTTCAGATTTTCTGAAGTGCACCGCCTTCTTCTTCACCTGGACTCCTATGGGGGCTCTAAGCCATCGGGCAAGTGTCCTCTCCTTTTTTTCGGAGGGTGGCTGGTGTGCTTGCAGCCCCGCATGCTTCTGTGTCCCATCGGATATTACTGCAGGGCTCTTTTTCGGAATGCTAGCGTGTCGCTCATGTGACGCCTGTTCCGAAGGGCTCTGTCTTATCTTGAACCTCCCACTGTACTGTAGATCTATATCGATCTCACCTGTTCTGTAGAATATTTACTCAAATCTACTTACTTGAGAAGCAGGGCATCCTTTGTCCAACGCAGTATGGTTTTCTTAAGGGCTTGGAAGCTTGTGATGCTCTGCTTCACTTTCTCATATATTGCAGCTTGCATTTGGTAGGGGTCATGAGGCAAGGTTAGTCCAGCTTGATTTCAGTGAAATTTTTAATCGCGTGAATCACCATAGTGCTGCTCCATAAGCTGAAATTGGTGGATATTCTTTTCGCGCTTATTGGTCAGTTTTTATCTGGTAGACGCCAATATGCAGTTATTGATGGATAGAGGAGTGAGTTGTTGTATGTGTTGTCTGGTGTCCCACAAAGTAGTGTTCTGAGCCCTTTGTTGTTCATCGTTTATACAGCGGACCTGTTTGATCTTGTTCATGATTTACTTGTTGGTTACGCTGATGATGTTACTTACCTGGCTGTTTGCGATAACCCTAATAAGAGGTAGTAGATTTCCGAATCCATTGAACGTGATTTGGAAATTATTTATTCCTGGTGTTCTAGGTAGGGTGTAAGGGGCGATGCGCGTGTCAAAAACAATAAATTGCAGTTTCTTAAGTATATTCTTAAAACTAAGACTAAAAGAGTTATGAATGCAAAAATTTTAACGGCAATGACAAGAATAAGAAATTTGCAAAAAATTTAAGCCCGGCTGCTTGGGCGAGAACTCCAGGGCGTTACGACCGATGTCCCATATACTCATCTTTGGTCCTGGGGAGAAGGAAGATGCACAGCTGGGCTGAAGTTCGTTGCAGCTGAAGTAGATAGGCTTGACCAAGCTGGTCCAAGGACGAAGATGTAAACCTACGGTATTTCGGCGGATAAGATGTAGCACAAAGACCTCCGAGACGTAGTTATAGATTTAGACGTAGAACCAGGGATGACGGTTCAGAGGCAGAGTTGCAGAACCAGAGATGAGGGTTGAAAGGCAGGGTTGCAGAACCAGGGATGACTGTTCAAAAGCAGGACTGAGTGTCGCTGCCGCAAATTCGGGCTTCGGCGGTTCAACATAGAACGGATAGTTCTGTAGGCGCGGAGCCAGCCTGACCACTGTTAAGCTTCCGTCCTCCACTGTCACTCCTCGGGTCTGCGGAAGGAAGAGACACGTTAGGGCACAGTGAACTATGGCGCGGCAGTCACGTCTTAAGAAAGGCGTGAGATATGAAGGCACTGGGCTCGATTGAACATTTCAGACTTTAAAACAAATAGTAGAAACGGGAAATACGCCCTAATTCCGTCAATACGAGCTCTAATTCGAAAGGAAGCACGAGAAACTATATAATTGAGCTCCAAATGTGAAAAGAATGCAAGTACGGAGCTTCCAAAACCAAAGTAAGATTAAGGGCGACGCACGAGACAGCTGTCGCTATTACCTCATTCGTAGTAATTCTACAAGACTTAATCCTAACTATCAGCAGTATTCCCAAAGAACGCAATGTAGAACAGACAAACACAATATGTAAATTTGAACAAGCTTATTAGCATTATACGCACAGGGCTACCTATACATACCTAGGTATAGACGTGCGCCTGCACGCGACACAGGAACAATCAGCAGAGTAGCACACCTGAGCAGCGACAGTTCGTAAGCTGCGGTGCTGCCATCGCAGCGGAGGACCCCGCCGAACCCTGCACCCGTGCGCTTTCTCGCCGGTGTCCCCTCACACTCACCCATACCAAGTCTGGCCCTAGGGGCAGCATGGTAAGGACACCGAACAAGAACCACGTGCGAAAAGATTTTGTCACAACCAGGTTACACCCTGCTCATTAGATCAGCTCCAATATTTTCAGAGCCGGGTATGTATACTACCCGGAACACGCATGGTTGCAAGGCAAGAGCCTAGCGCAATAGGCGGCTATTTTCGCATTTGAAGTTTTTTAAATACTGAAGCGGCTGATGGTCGCATTGAAGAACAAATTTCTGGCCATACAAGTAGTATTTAAACTTAGAAACTCCCCACACAAGACTCAAGCATTCCTTCTCCATTGTAGAAAAATTTTTCTCATTTGGAAGTAGCTTCCTGCTAGTATACGAGACAGGATAAGCTATTTCATCTCTATAATGAAATAACACTGCGCCGAGGACCCCGATAGAAGCGCAGGTCCTCAGACAAAAAATCTTCGAGGTGTCGGGCAAGGCCAGAACCTGGGGTTTCGCTAAGCTCTGCTTTAATTTGAGGAATGCTGCTTGATGTTCTACAGTCCAATGAAGGGGTCCCTTGACTCCTTTCTTCAAGAGGTAGGTCAAGGGATTGCTAGTTGAAGCAAAATCGAGGAATAAATTTGCGGTAAAAGCTAACCATTCCCAGGTAGCTACGGAGAGCTTTCTTAGTTGTCGGTGTTTGACAATTTGTAATGGCACCGCCTCTATCTGTCAATGCAGAGATGTGGTCAGCCCCAACTCTATGCCTAAATGAGTCAGCTCTGGGAATGCAATGTTGCACTTGGATGGTATAGCTGCCAGACAATGAGCTCTCAAGCGTTGTAAGACTGCCGCAGCAGCTGGACATGATCGGACCACGAAGAAGAAATCAAATAAATATCGTCGAAGTACACAGATACACAGTCTAAATCTTTCAGTACCTTGCCCATGAGTCTAATGTAGAAAGCACATGCCGTTACCAAACCAAACGGGAACCTCGTATATTCCATAAGTCCTTTGTTGGTAGCAAACGCCGTATATTTACGACTGTCTTTCGAAAGACCCGTCTGATAGTATGCCTTCGGAATGTCCAACTCAGAGATGTATTTGGCTCCTACAAATTTATGCAAATCATTCCCTACATATGGCATAGGCTCAGCATCATATTCCGTAATAGCATTTATTGCCCTAAACTCTTGAGTGATGCTGTAAGTTTCTTCGGGTTTCTTTACCATAACAGTTGGCGAACAGTAGGGCGAGGATGATGGTGCAATGACGCCCATGCTGAGCAATTTTTCAACTTCAGCGTCAAAAATTTCTCTGAGATGCACGGGGACTGGGTAAACTTTACGCCTTACCGGTTCGGTAGTGGAGACTCTACATAATTACGTGTTCTAAGGTTTAAGTGAGACCTGGTTTTCTGACAGTACGTCACTAAATTCTGAAAAAAGAAAATCAACCTTCTTTTTCTGCTCTGACGTCAACGAAGGGGATACATTGACTTTCTTATCTTCCGACTCTAGTTCAAGGGTATTTATGTCTGCGTCAATTTCCGAATCTGTCTCCGGTGTTTCCAATATACAAGTGTGAGCCTTTTCGTTTCCCTCTCCCTCTGAGATTTGTTTACCAGAACTGGTCACTTCCGGAGTTTCTGGCCTTCGCAAGTAACGTGTCAACATGTTCGCATGGAACATTTTCTGCTTGCCATCCATTTCTTTTACATTGTCTACATCTCGAGCTTCTTTGACCGGAAAGGGGCCATTCCAAGTCATTAGTGAGCAATTTGACTGCTCTGGCAAGAGAAGTAGTACTTCTTTCCCAGACTTAAATGAACGCCTACAAGATTTCCTATCAAAATAAGCTTTGTGAGTGGCGGCTGAGCGCTTAGCATTTTGTGCAGCAATTTCGGCAGGCTCTTCGATGCGGTTTCTAAGGTCAAAGATAAATTCATAGGATGTTCTAGTCTCTTCATTCAAGTCTCGATTCTCCCACAATTCTCTCAAAATAGTGAGGGGCCCCCTACTCTGCGGCCGTACAGGAGTTCGAATGGTGCGACCCCGAGTGCGTCACTCGGGATTTCGCGCATAGCAAAAAGTGCCGATGGCAAATACCTGTGCCACAACTCAGGTTTACAAGAACAGAGCTTCTTGAAGATAGACTTCAAGATAGAGTGCTGGGATTCAATTTTTCCGTTTGCACTTGGGTGCCAAGGGGTTGTGAACTACTACAAGTTTGTAAACTTCGTCCATGAGATCTGACACAAATTGCGTCCCCCGGTCGGACAAAATTTCCTTTGCTATGCCTCCCATAGCAAATAGAGTCATTAGGGCTTCTGCTATTATTATTAAAACTTCACGCTTGAGCTACCACGGACAGGTAATACAAAAGAAATGAAGCATTTTGCAACAACGAGAAGCCCAAAACGCTGCGAAAGGAAATCTAGCAAAAAAACCATTAACTGCTGAATTAAACGCTTGCAGGCCAATACGACCAAAAGCCGATGCCGGCAGCAAATTCCAAACCTTAGCCGACCCGGACACAAAGTACCGACAGAACTGATTAGTTCGACATCTGACAGCCTCCAAAGTGAAAGAGTGCGCTCCGCACGCAGCACGAGTATCTCTCCCAAAAACTTTGAGGGCGGGGAGAGAAGAATACAACCAAGGCCTCTCATTATTGTACACCTTATAAAACATTCATAGCTCGGCTACTCTCCTCCTGTGAGACAGGTTCGCCAGCCAGCTGGTTTAACTAACAAGCCGGTCCAACAGACGCAAGTGAGTGTCAGCAGCTGAAGCCCAGACCGGTGAGCAATACTCTAACACACTAACACAGGCAGCGAAAACGCATTAAAAGAATCTCCGGACAACCTCACTGTCACCAATAACAGAATTCACCTTACGTAGGAGCCCAGTCTTAGTGGAAGCACGTGACGCCACCCTCCTAATATGCTGCTCAAAAGTAAGCTTCTCATCAAATACAACACCAAAAATCTCCAAGGAGCTAGATTCCTGAAGTAAAGTGTCATCAATCTCCAGTTAGGGATGCTGCGGTGCAAGTGTCCGAGACCGACTGATAATCATCGACTTGGTCTTACCGGCCTTCAGCCTCATACTCCAGGCCGAGCACCATGCACTAATGCGTAACAAATCCCTATTCACCACCCTCTCGGTAGTGAAGTGACAACGGTTCAGCATCGCATCAACGAAGGCCCGGGTTCGATTCCCCGGACGGCACGCTATGGATTTACACTGCGTGGAGCACTCCAACACCGAGAGGCCAGGCGATGCACGATGAGGGATACTAAATTGACTCTCAGCACGGACTGCTTCTCCTGCTCTTCACACTACTGAATCTTTAAAATTCTAGAATTAAGGCAAAAAGAAAACCTCGATAGGTGTATTCATTGTACCCTGTATACGAGATAATAAATGTTATTTGTTTGTTTGTTTTGAGCGACAGCATCACACAGGCGAGGAGCAGGTATCACTGCTATCAAAGTGGAATTGTCGGCATAGTTGATCATCGTGCCTTCAAGCGAAGAGAACATGTCACTAGTATAGAGAACGAACAACAGCGGACCAAGCACACTGCCCTGAGGGATGATAGACACCACCGTGACTGAGTCGCTCAAAACGCCGTCAACAGACACACTCTGTGTTCGCTCAGAAACAATATCGCGAATGATTCACAGAACCCTACCACCCACACCAAAGGGCTCCAGCTTGTATAATACACCCCTGTGGTTAACCCTGTCAAGCGTTGCTAAAGTCCAACTGGTCAAGGCGTGCCTTCGACCTACATTCCAGCGCAGACTGTAAATGGTATGTCACCGATAACAGAGCGTCACAACAACCCAAGCCAATTCTGTACGCAAACTGACCAGCAGGCAGCAACCCCGTAACCTCAGCGAAACGACCAAGCTTACCAGCCATCAGTTTCTCGAACACCTTCGACAAAATGGGCGTCAGTGTGATGGGTCTATAGTTGGCAACATAGGGCGATATCGGACCCTTGGGAATATGAGTAATATTCTTAGTACGCCAACAACGAGGAAAATTTTCTAACCGAATCAGGCGCCGGAAGATCACTGTAAGCTTGGGGGCAAGAACGTCAGCCAGCTGCTTATACAACAAAGGAAATATTCCCACCGGATCCACACCTCCATACGGATCAAGGCCTTCAAGCAGCACGTTGATTGTACCAAATCTAAACGCCAAAGAGGTCAAGCGAGGTTCAGGATGGCATCCATGAGACAATGCGACAACATCTCTGCTCTGCTTCCCGTCGAAGTGAGCCGACAAAAGTTCCACCCTTGCCAAGGGATCAGTAATGATGCCCACACTTGGACCAACAAGGCACGGCAACGAAGTCAGCACATATTATATGCACAGGGCTACCTATACATACCTAGGTATATATGTGCGCCTGCACGCGACACAGGAACAATCAGCAGAGTGGTACACCTGTGCAGCGATAGCTCGTAAGCTGCGCTACTGACATCGCAGCGGGGGACCACATGCCGAACCCTACGCGCGTGCGCTTTCTCGCCGGTTTTTGAAAATCCTTCATAATTTCTAGGAATACTAAAACTTCTTTAAAAATTTGCTCATAGATACTACACATAATGTACTTTAATATTACATACAATTGAGTTTTTTCCAATGACGGATTTGAAGCAATAACCTCAGAAATCGATGTATGTAGAGCTTTTGGTCGATCTCATCCCAACAGCCGCTCCAAAGGAAGGATAAGAAAGCCCAGTAATGTTGAAAGAAAAAATTAAGTAAAACCACAGTAATACTACATTGCTAGCAATGAACTAAAAATGCATACTTAACTATGCGATGAAAATGCCAAGACAGCCCGTAAATGATATTAAAACATAACAATTTAGGGTTGATATAACCCTTCATTACAGGAACCTTGTAAAACTTTAGATTGTGATAGTCAATATCATTTCACGTAACTGCCTAGGTAACCTACACCACTTCGTGGTTGCCTAAATCAAATCACTTCATGGTTGCGTAAGTTCAATTACTTCTTGATTACCCAAGTTATAACACTTCATTGTTGCCTAAGTTAAAACACTTCATGGTTGCCGGAGTTAAATCACTTCCCAGTGGCCTACATTACATCACTCCACCGTTGCCAATAAAATATCACTCCGCAACTGTCAGTGCTAGATCACTTGATAGTTGCCAATGCTAGCTCATTTCACGGTTTCAAATGCTACATCACTCCACTGCTGCCAATGCTGCATCACGTCATGGCGGCCGGGGATTTACCATGCAGATCACATCATGGCAGCTAATGATATATCACTTCACTGCTTCAAATGCTAAATCGCATCACGGCGGTCAGTGCATCATTACTTCACTGCTGTCAAGGCTTCGTCACTTCACTGCTGTCAAGGCTTTATCGCCTCACTGCTGTCAAGGCTTCATCACTTTATGTCTCCAAGCTGCTCTTACTCAACCTTCAGCTCTGCTAGCCCGTATACCAAATAAATTTCATTAATATTTCCATCAGCTGGTTACTTGGCATTTCATTACAAATTGAAGATACCACGAATTTGAGTAGCTTCTGCTTTACAACATGAGACTTTATTCTACTATCACAAAATCATTTTACTGTACTACAAAATCAAAGGATGTCATATTCAGAAGTTTACAAGCATGGACAGGTTTGCCAGTCACTACTGAATGCAAAAGAATTAACTGAAATAGCCTAAGAAAAGTATGAAAGAATAGTGATAGAACATATAGAATTGCGTGGGCGACACCGTGCAGTCAGGCCCAGTTGCACGACCAAAATCTGCCTTAGGGACCAGTGTTCAGGCAACGTATGGTGTGGTCTATGATTGAGACTATGAAAAACACTAGAAAACCTTTTTATATCAAATATTCGAGTGCCCGCACTGTCAAAAATAACAGCGGGGCATTTAAGATGAACCATCTTTTTTATCATAATTTTCTCATTAACTTCCTTATGTAGGATGCACTGCACCTGCCAACTTGAATAATTATGGAATATAACCGAAAAGCATGCTCAGCTGAAAAATCCCGAGCTTTCCTTCGATGATACGCTGAAAAGCAATATTTTTTTGGCCCGCAGACGATATTGTTCCTAAAAAATACTGAGCTCTGTATCCAGGATATTTTTAAGTAGGCTGGCTCCAAGGTAGCGAGGCGGCAGAGAGGAGCCTGTCACCGATGCAGCGACATTTGAAGCCTGGGCTGGGGAGAGAGCCCTGAGGCCAGTTGTAATCAGAATTTTCTGGTATTATGCGATGTAACACGGTGTTACAGGCTCAGTGTTACTCTATATAGGGTGAATGAGACAGGATTTCTCAGGGCGCAGGCCCAAAAATAAACACAGACGTTTATTCATAATTATTGCTATTTATGACGACTTAGCCTCTAAAAAGTTTCGTAAACGCTTCCTGTAGATAATTCTTCCATGGGAAATTGAAGAATTACACCAATCGAAGGCGTTTCTCCATCAGCTTAATACACCGGCTGCCTGAGATCTCAAAACGTAAACTAACCAGCAAGCACAATCGAAATATTTAATCACTGAGTTAAATAAGGAAATATTCAGTATTATTTTTGACGAATATAGACCAGAAACAAAATAATAATAACTGTAACACATAGTTAGGAAAACTACTTCAGTAACAGATAATTAACTTTGGGCAAAAATCTATCCATCAGTTTGTTTATTTGTCTGCCTATTTTTTCTTAGTGCCATAACTCAAAATGTGATGGACGGGTTTTCATGAAATGTATATTATATTTCTCATGTGTTACAGTTGGCTCTTGATTGGGGTCATGAGGCAAGGTTGGTACAGCTTGACTTTAGTGCTGCTTTTGATCGCGTGAATCACCTTGGGCTGCTCCATAAGCTGAGATTAATGGGTATTGGTGGTTCAGTTCT
>LQNS02276882.1:5466547-5477024 GCA_001587735.2 Parhyale hawaiensis
CGGGGCCGGTAATGTGCCCCTAATGAGCGCGAGGCATAATCTCTGTCCCTACCTGCAATCTCATTAATTATACAACAGCACGAACCATCTTTCTCCGACTACAAGGACATCAAGGGCCCCTGAGGGGCTCTTCCCGGGGTATGCTAAGAAGAAACGGAACGTTTTTAAGATCTGATCGCCTTCTTTGAAGCGATTAGGTTCTGTTTCTCTCCAGTAAGAAATGAACGGAAAGCGTAATTCTGTTTGCAATTCATTACTCGAGTTGTAAACACGTGCCTAGGAGCAGACGAGAGGCCATGTCGCCTGAGATGCACTGACATGTCATTCCTCACACTTAATGTATTACAAAGCTACATCATCGCTGAAACATCGTTCTTCAATGTAAGGCACTACTTGGAATACTACAACCAAAATTTGGTGATTCTTAGTGGTTCAGTCAGTTGTACACCAACTAGGATTTTGTTTATAATTACCTCTGTCAAGGAGGTTATGTGTTTGTTGAGTTTGTCTTCTTATCTGTCTGTCTATTTGTCACCAAAATAACCCAAAAATTACTGACAGATCTTAACGAAATTTACAGAAATTATTAGGCCTATTTAGAGTAGTAGATGATTAACTAGTGGTGAAGATCCGTTCAACCGTTTGTTTGTTTGTTTGTTTGTCTCCTCTATGTTTATAAAGCCATAACTCAAAATGTTATGGATGGATTTGTATGAAATTTTCACGAGCTGTTAGATATATCACGAAAAGAACTTAGTCAAATTTTTTTGATTTGTTTGTTGGTTTAATTGTCTGTCAATATTTTCGATTTTATGTTTGTTAGGAACAAAAATCAGAGTTATTAACAGACTTTTATATAATTTTCTTGAGTTGTTAGGTGTATCACAAAGAGTGAAATAACCAAATTTTAGTGATGATCGGCTGATTTGATCTGTTTGTGTGTTTGACTAATGTTTCTCAGAATAACAGCAATATAATTCGAAAAGTTATGAACAGATCTTCGAAAAAAAATTACAAAAGCTGTTATTACTGTCGAAGGCACATATGACCGTATTTTGGTGCTGATGAGAAGCAAATCATAATTTCAGATGTAATTCGAATTTTTTGTTAACGGTACTTTGTTTGGTGGAAGTATGCGCTCTCAGAGTGCTCTTTATTTTTGCAATCACTAATGTAATATGACGTGGGCCTAACAAGCATTGCCAACTTCTAACAGGCTTGTTCTCAATTTCTTTTTAGCATGTTATACCTACTGTTCTGTTATATATTTTTAAAGGTGCTTTTGAGAACAATAAACGAGTTACACTTGATTTCATTACAAGCTTTGACCATTATTACCAAAGTTTATTTATTATCAGCATTAAGCGCTGCTTTGTAGGAAGTAAATATATTAATTAGGTATGAAACGTTTCTACAATTGTTAAAAAGAGAGCAACTCTCAACAAAACTCGAAAGTACCCGTGAATAGTTGTTAATGCAGGTCATCACATTAATGTACGGTTTTCACCAACAAATTCTGACATCTCATCAATTCCTATGTCGTTATTATTTTTTTCTGCGTGGAGACACTTTTTTTAACGTTTTTAGTAGTAAACACATGTCACGTTCTCTCATCAGTCACCAACTATTCATTGATGTACGCAGTGCAGCAGAAAGTGATACAAAATGCCATCCGATACTTCTGACTGTACAGCGTTATTGCTTACACGATGAAAAGCCCGGTTTCAAAGGCCTGTCGAAGCATAAGAAGAACACCGAGGCTAGACAAACTCACTTTCGATCTGATCTCCTGCCGCAATATCAGGAGTTGCCATAGCGACAGTACCGAGGAGACCGGACTGTAGCTGGTGTTGCAGCGAGCTTCGGATTACCTTCAGCCGCCTGTTCAACAGCTTAATCAACATAATATTCATGAGTCTACTATATATGTCATTTGTATTGCATATTTATTATATTCAATTATATATTATGGCATACAATGATATACAGTTGAAAAAATTTTATTTAGTCACGACGTACGTATTACTGCACCTCAGGTCATCAGGTGCGAGGATTAAAGTTGGTAAACTGTCTGTTGCTATTTTGCGAAAATTTAAGAGGTTATCGTAGGAAGTTGTAACTCCGATAGTGTATTATCCAGCACTATAAGTGATATCTTACTTACATCATACAAAGGTTTCATCAATTAAAGTATACTATTGTGCCCGACCATCAAGCTGGGGGCGAGGAATTTGTTATCACACTTCTTCAATGATCGTAGTTTTGTTATTAATATGCTCGTGAAGGAAACGCTACAATGGCTAACTAATATGATCATAGGTGATGAGTGCTCTCTCTGTGATAATTCATCTAGGGCTATATTGCTTCATGCCCATAGACAACATGCGAAAAAAATGAGTTTCTATTAGGAAGCACTCATGTATCACCGAATTTAATTTAAGCTGCATATTACATAATGATATTGTTTAAGTACATGGAAATTTTTGCAGTGAAGTGAAAACTGCTTTGTCACACGAAGAAAGCCAATTGAAAATAATTGGGGCGGCTACTCATGGCCTTGGTCTACTGCAGAGTGAAAATTGCTCCCCCTGCATGTGCTTCGTTGATCATCGCCTCAGTTTGTACATCACGAACCGAAAGCTACTAACAATGAGAGAACCACAGTTAAAAGTTTCATTTCTATAAAATGCAAACGTTTCGGAATATTAAAAATTCCATCTTCAGTGCTGTACAATAAACAAACGTAATTTTGAGAAAGCAAATATAGATAGGATACACCAAATAGATCACAAACGATAAATTGACACAAAATTTAAAAAAAATATAGAAAGGGGATAAAAAAGTGCAGGATTACAAAGAAAACTAATAAACATATGACAATTGTGCAGGTTCAACTATACACTAATATTAATTATGTGAAGCTATGGGTAAGGGTACTGCTGCTTGATCATTGTTTGGTGACGGTCTGTCGGTGAAAATAAATAAACTTTCTAAAATTCCGAGGTCGGGTTTTGAAGTTGCCCTACTTAAAATGGAAAAATTTGACATTTTAAAACGATGATCCTCTAAAGTACAGTGATTCCTAATAGCTACTCCCAACATACGACCGCTGGCAGCGGTCACATCTATAAGAATAAACGCAGCCACTCAGCAGTATATCCCCCAAACGTTCCTTTCTCGGAAAGAACGAACCAATTTTGAAGTTATTTCTGTGGAAAATTTTCAAATCTATACTTGGAAAAAATTTCTGTACAAGAGAAGTAATTTCTTTACGCAATTCAGAGTTCATATAACCATGAACGGTAAACCAGTAAAAAAAATGTTGTTTCGGTACAGTGATTGGCCTTTCTCGCGGTATGTAAATAGAATTAAGGAATTTTCTAATTTGCTTTTCTACCAGCATTGATGATAAAAGATTGTTACGGAAAAAGTTCTTTAAAAAAGTAATCTCAACATGAAAAACTTTAAAATTGCCAGATATACGGTACGCTCTATGTAAAAAAGTTGTAATCGTAGATTTGATGTAACCTATAGAGATGCAGCTAAAATAACTAGTTTCTAAGCCACTAAAAGTAGGTTTCTTATACACAGAGGTAAGAAATTGAGCATTATTCTTTTGAACTAACACATCTAAAAACGGTAGACAATCATTGTGCTCCGATTCCATGGTAAAATACAAATTCTGATGAACTGTATTGATGTAATTAAAGAATTCGTTCGCTTGTTGAGCATTGTTGAATAATAAAAGCGTGTCGTCTAGATACCGTCGATAAAACAAGGGTTTAAGGGCTGCCGGGCAGTTGTCAAGAAAATTGCTTTCAATGGATGATAAAAATATGTTGGCTAATAAAGGAGAGAGACTGGACCCCATAGCAAGACCGTCAAGCTGTTTATAATACTTGCCATTAAACGTAAAATATGAATCCTTAAGAACAACTTCCCGTAACTTTTTGAATTGANAGACGATCGTTCTCTTATTTTGCACTGTTCAATTTTTGTTATTGTTTGTTAGATTGCTCTAATGTATTAAATATAGTTATGTTTGTCCTGATATTTTGTAGAAATATGTTAAATACATTCATAGGGCCCCATCAAAAGAATCATTAACCTACTCTACATGTTTAATCTTTATTTTAAAAAAATGAAAATCGTTCTCTTATATTGCCCGCTAGTGTACATCATACAAATGTTTCGTCAATTAAAGTATACTATTGTACCCGATTATCAAACTGTCGGCGAGGAATTTGTCTTCACACTTCTTCATTGATCGTAGTTTCGTTATAAATAAGCCTGTGAAAGAAACACTACAATGGCTAACTCATATGATCATAGGTGATGAGTGCTCTCTCTGTAATAATTCATCTCGGGCTATATTACTTCATGCCCATTGACAACATACGAAAAAAAATGAGTTTCTATTAGGAAGGACTCACGTTCCACCGAAATTAATTTAAGCTGCATATTACAGAATGATATAGTTTAAGTACATGGCAATTTTTACAGTCAAGTGAAAACTGCTTTGTCATACGAAGATAGCCAATTGGAAAAATAATCTGGGCGGCTATTCAAGGCCTTGGTCTACTGTACTGAGAAAATTGCTTCCCTGCATGTGCTACGTTGACCATCGCCGCAATTTGTACATCACGAACAAAAAGTTAATATAGTTTCGATGTAGGCATAAAATATTAAATATCAGACTATGAGAGCGACAAAAGAAGCTGTAAATATCTTCATTGTTGGGATTTCAACGTTTGCAGTGTAAGATGTGCATTTAGTTTTAATTCAGTATGAGGAATTTTTTTTTTTTGCCCTGGTCTAATTTCTGCCTATTGATTTGCATCAGAACGGAAGAGGATCGCCAAATTCCCCATCCGAGCCCATTTTTGTGTATTAATTTTGTTAAGAATATGGCGAGAAACATGGAAAGATATAAATATAACGAGTCGAGTCAGACACGCGATCTAGGGACCTAGAGATTACTACGCCGCCACTCTACCACTAGACCACAACAACATAAAAGCCACGCAAGCAAACAAGCACCTCGTGTGCTTGCGTTGTTTTTATGTTCTGGTGGTATTGTGATAGAGTGCGTGATAATATCAGGTCCCCAGATCGAGTCCTTGATTTGACTCTGAATTTATTCTATAAAAAACACAAGGGCGGATGGATGAACCCCTATCTAAATAAAGCCAGGTGTTGGTGGGACGAGAAACTGTGAAGTTTATACTCGTAAATACTAGAGTACCCGGCTGTCATCAATAGCGGCAATAGTTTTGCAAAATAGCGTTTCACTGTCCTAGCTTACAGTATTGGTGTTATGCTACTAACAAACGTTATGACAAACATGAGTCAAACATACAAACGAAGGAACCAATCTGCACCAAAATTTAATCATTTATGTCTTTTAACATCACTAACAACCAGTATACATTTCATAAAAATCCATTCTTTATTTTTTGAGTTATTGTGCTAACAAGCATAAAATTAAAAACAGTGACAAACAAATGAAACAACAAACGGATCATCATCAAAATATGTTCATTTACTCTTTGTAATATACCTAACAACTCATATGAATTTCAAAAAATCCGCCCATAACTTCTTGAGTTACAGCATTGAGAAAAATAAGGCAGACAAACAAACAAACGGATGGACGGATCGTCACCAAAAATTAATCATCTGTCCCTTCTAACATACTGTACATAACAATCCCTGTTATTTTCGTCAAAATCCATCCGTAACTTTTTGAGTTATCTTGGTGACAGGCAGACAAACCCGACGAAAACCACCTCCTTGGCAGAGGTAATGAATAATGTGCAACAGGAACAAAAATACTCCAAGCAAGATTCAATCTCTCCTACTGCTACGAAGAAGTTCAGCTAAACATATACGAAATAGCTTATGCACAACAGGATTAGAAACTTTGTCCAAGTAACCGCCTTTCATCCACCACGCTTAAAACAAGAATCATACCGAATAGCACCAAGCCCAAGCTGCTTTTCAAAGAGAAGTGGGCTTCAAAAAAATGCCTCATTTTGATTGTCGAGCATATTTTCCAGAACTTATATTTGCTATCGTAATTCAGGCCTGAATTTTATAGTGTCTCATCTTGTTATTTACTGAATGAACTTTCTGCTAAATCCTCAAGAGCGTGACGGAAAGAAGGATCAACAAATGGAGCATGCAAGATAGCAAACAACCAACCAAACAACTGCGTATTATCATATAGTGGATATAAACAAATTTAATATATAAATGTATAATCATTTAAATATGTAAACATACAAACACACGATGGTGTTTATAGCAGGTTTATAGCAGATTCCACTGACTCTAGTTCAAAGGCTGGCACAGCACTAAATATATATATATATATATATAGACTTCTCATATTTACAAATCCTACAGGTGGCGACGTTGAAGAATTACTAAAGCATATGAAGCAAAAATTCGGAGACAAAAGCGATTCATTTCAAGTAAGAACTCCTTTAGTAGTTGAAAACATCTAAATTTCTTTCTGTATTTGCTATCAGTTGGTAAAGAAACTTCAGTTTTTCCAAATACTACGAGTTCTTTCTAACAAGAAACTAAATCGTTGCTAGTCGCCTATACGTAATGCAACTGTAGGATGGCAGAAAGACTTTTTCCTTTTAGAAAGCGAGGTTTGAGTAAGGCTAAAAAAAAAAAAACAAGCGATGAGAAACATTTTATTTACCTATCACATTTGGTTGAAGAGTAAGTCGAGCTGTCGATTTCACAAAAAAAAATCATTTGCAAGCTTTTCTGAAATTTCAAAATGGTGTGGAGCTATAATGTATAAGACCAACGCTAATAAATAATAACAAAAAAGTCACAGTAAAAGCTGATGTGAAGCGAATCTGTAGAACTTGCCTGTTTATTTAGACAAGGGGAATTTTCATGGATATCAATTTATTCCAGTATTTTCAAACCATTGTTCGAGTAGTGATCGAGAACTTTGAGTTATCAATTAATTTACTTCCTGATAGATCAAAATGGTCTTTGATAGAATATGCTTACGAAATTTGTCAACCTCAGAGCGAAAAGAAATACCTTTATGCTGACAAATAGTATCAGTTGCTGTCTGGTTTCATGCCGTTTATTGTTTTATTTTAAACCTAGTCCCGTGAATGTTTTTTCTTAAATACCGTTCATCAATTTATTGGTAATAAAAATAGTTAACAATGTAGTTCTTTTAAATCGAAAGGTAATTAAAGCCAAAGTGAACATTTAAATTATGTACCTACAAACCTCAAGTTCATCAGTTCTTATCTTAGAACATCAGAGGCATCTTTGAATATGAGAAACGTGTCGTCAACATAACGGCGATAAAATTTTGATTTAAAATCTAAGGGACAATTTTGAAGCAGATATTCTCATGAAAACAAAGGAAAACGTTTGCAAGTGTCGGGCCTAAAGGATTGCCCATGGCAACGCCATCAATCTAAGAAAACAATTTGCCAGAAAAAACAAACAGCACATTTTTCTATGCGGTACGATAGCTAAATTTTCTTATGATGACCTGATAACCACTCTTAGTGTAGCAAGATCTCACGAGTCAAATCCACCAACTTTGAGCCACCCACCTGTTGATGTGAGGTGGAGCATCCTGGGTACACAACAAACTTCATTTAACTGCTTTTCAACGTATTCTGCTGTATATTTGTGCCATCAGTCATACGCCTCACTTGCTAGACTCGAAGCAGCTGGAATTCAAACGATCGAAGTTAAGGCTTATTATTAAACTAGAAGGACCGCGCTGTCAAAAATGACAGTGAGGAATTTGTGAGGACCCATCACGGTTCATACATTGTTACCAATATGCTTCTGAAGGATACGCTACAGCAGCCGACTGAAATTGTCATAAGAGATGAGTGCTCTCTGTTTCAATTTATCTGAGCAACAGAGTGCTTCTTTCCCTTTGACACTATGCAAAAAATAAAAAAATTACATTAGCGAGCAGTAATGCATCACCGAAGTTAATTTAATTCCTAGTCGCTTATCCCATTTATGGTATGTATGAAGTTCACTACATCGAAATTTTGAGCTTAAACAAATATTACCTACTTCATGAAAGGAAGCAACCAAGCTGAAGAAAACGACTGCTGTACTGTATCTGCTCAGGGTCGGTGGATCATCGAAAATATTGGGGGGGGGGCAGCCGCCCAGCATGGCTTCCTCCCCCCCCCCCCTCAGCCGCCGACTTCTTCGGATGTGTGTGTCTATATAAAGTGTCACATCACATCAGTGCCTATTTTCATCGCAACCCCCATGCCGCAATTTAAAATCCCACACCAGATTTTTCCCTAATTTTTAGCTGCTTTCAAACTGTAAACTACAAGACTAATTTCTATAGTATCTATGTAAAGGCATTTGTCTTCTCGTCTCCTCTACTCGAGTGCCCATAGTTAACTTGAAAAGTTTTACGACTCTGTCACTGGGTGAAATGCTAATCGTACCATTACATTTTCCCTAGTACAAAAACTGTGAATGTTTCCGTTTGAAAATAGCCCTATCCATTACCAGCGAAAACAAATATCGACAGAAAGAGTCCATCATTACCGAACTAGGGCTGGAATAAGATTGCCTTTCAGTAGGCAGTGCATTGCAGTGTCGCATTCTCAACTTCTTAGAAACGTAAAATGGATTTCCATCATTCTTAGGTAATTGATTCGTTGCTCACGCTTCTAAGTGCGTTTACTATTCAACTTACAGCAATTGAACGTCAGCGTTCAGTTTATAATTCACGTTAAGCACGTTTTCCACCTCAATGAAGGTTAATAGACATCTACTTGTCAATCTCTTCAAAACTATACGGGAATAAAATTTGACTATGCAGTAAATCACTATATTAAAATTCGATACAACGTTTCGGCCTATTACGTTGGTCATCTTCAGCTATTAAAAGCATAAATATCATCTGTAGGTACAAAAGAAGAAAAAATTTACAACTACATTTGTCACAATGAACCTAAAAATAGTGTCTAAAAAGTGAAATTTGTGAAGCTTCAAGGAGAGTCAAGCCACTGGACGCAGGTTTCATCAGGGGTTCCACAAGGTAGCGTGCTTGGCCCCCTTCTGTTCTCAATATACATCAATGATCTCGAGCTTAACATCCGTAGTAACATCAGTAAATTTGCGAATGATACAAAACTATGTCATCCTACAAAGAAAAGAGCTGAGCTCCAACAAGACCTTGACCACCTCATGGAATGGAGCGCAACGTGGCACATGAACTTTAATGTCGACAAATGCTCAGTAATGCACGTAGGGCTGGTGANTGGATGATAAAAATATGTTGGCTAATAAAGGAGAGAGACTGGACCCCATAGCAAGACCGTCAAGCTGTTTATAATACTTGCCATTAAACGTAAAATATGAATCCTTAAGAACAACTTCCCGTAACTTTTTGAATTGATTGCAATTGTAATAATGGAAAAGATCAATAGCAGAAAAAGTAGTGCTCAAAACAAAATCAATTGACTCGTTTATCGGTACATTAGTATATAAAGATTCAACATCAAAACTACACATGAACAAGCTAATATAGTTTCAGGGATAACGTTTTAAATATCAGATTCGAGTAGTGATCGAGAACTTTGAGTTACATCAATTAATTTACTTCCTGATAGATCAAAATGATCTTTGATAGAATTTGCTTACGAAATTTGCCAACCTCTGGCCAGAGCGAAAAGAAATACATCTATGCTGGCAAATCGTATCAGTTGCTATCTGATTTCATGCCGTTTATTGTTTTATATAATGCGGTACGAGAGTTAAATTTTTCTATGATGACCTGATAACCACTCTCAAAGTGTTGCAAGATCTCACGAGTCAAATCCCCCAACTTTGAGCCACCCACCTGTTGATGTGAGGTGGAGCATCCTGGGTACACAACAAACCTTATTTAACTGCTTCTTAACGTTTTCTGCAGTATATTAATTTTGTGCCATCAGCCATACGCCTCACTTGCTAGACTCGAAGCAGCTGGAATTCAAACGATCGAAGTTAAGGCTTATTATTAAACTAGAAGGACCGCGCTGTCAAAAATGACACTGAGGAATTTGAGAGGACCCATCATGGATCATACATTGTAACCAATATGCTTCTGAAGGATGCGCTACAACAGCAAACTGAAATTATCATAGGAGATGAGTGCTCTCTGTTTCAATTTATCTGAGCAACACAATACTTCTTTCCCTTTGACACTATGCAAAAAATAATAAATTTACATTAGCGAGCAGTAATGCATCACCGAAGTTAATTTAATTCCTAGTCGTGTACCCCATTTATGGTATGAATGAAGTCCACTACATGGAAATTTTGAGCTTAAACAAATATTACCTACTTCATGAGAGAAAGCAACCAAGCTGAAGAAAACAACTGTTGTATCTGCTCAGGGTCGGCGGACCGTCGAAAATATTGGGGGGGGGGGGGCAGCCGGCCGCCCAGCATGGCT
>LQNS02276882.1:5527215-5554200 GCA_001587735.2 Parhyale hawaiensis
GATCACTAATGGACTCCGTCAAGGTACTGTGCCGCGGCAGCTCAAGACAGGAGTTGCTGATCTTGGAGGCTCCATGCATCAAGGAGCTGAAACCCACGCTCAACGGGCAAGAAGAGGGCCGAGACAGGATTTTGAATATATTCTAGTCATCGTAATAGCTTCCGTCCATTAATATGTGTTAATTCTCGAATTTTAAGAACCAATGTTATTACATAAACTATTTTAGCGTATATGTTATCAACTTCAATAGTTTAGAATAGATTTTTTTACCTAACAATCGTGAAGGATTACATGTGTTCTTAGCGTGGTGCAGTTATTACGTCATGGAAAGGAGAGGAGCTTCAGGCTTCGTAGGATACTTCATTCTCTGGAACTTATCGGATGTAAATATATAATATTTAACAGTAAATATGCTTTCCTTCACATATTTAATAGTGATTTCAGCTTTGGGTATACCATAGCTTAAGAGCAAGCCTTTGTAGCAGAATTCAGCTCAACGAATATCGATAAGAAGATTTTTCACGAGTACAGTTGTTTATAAACGCTTCCAGATCAGTTTTTTTTTATAGACGCTTGATAGCTCAAGCGTAGAGACTCGATTCTTGGAATCCGAAGACTTGAGTTCGATTCCTCGATCGACTGACTGTCTTTTTCAGTGACACTGAACAAACAGCAATATTTCTAGTATATTTTATAGTGCTCCAGTGTTAATGTGTGAATTTTATCTTTCTCCGCATGATTCTGCTTTATTTACCTATGCTACCATGCGCCGCGCTGCTGGCTGCTGCTGTACCAATGCCTGTTCTACAGTATACCACGGTGCCAATTGCTGTACCAATGCCTGTGCTGTTTAAATACACTCTGAGAAACATGTACCATTATTGCCCGGGTAGCTCACGTGCAAAGACTTGAATTCAAGTCCAGAAGACCCGGGTTCGATTCCCGAGGCTGACTAACAGCAACATTGTTTGAAAGTACATGACGGTATCGTTAACACGTAACCACGTGGTTCTTGATGAGAAGTTTGTCGTGGGCTGTATATAAACCGAGTGCGCATAGGTCTATGTACTGAAGACAAACTGATCTGAGGAAGCAACTCTTTCCAACTGCTCTCATATTGACAGAAATTATCACAGCCTGGGGCTCGGTCGAAAAACTGAGATTTGCTAAGGTTGAAGGTAGCGAAGTAAGTTAGATGATTGCAGATGCACGCTCTCATACTGACAGAAAAATAGTGAAATTTCCTAAGTGTTGAAGATAGCTAAGTAAGTCGGATGATTGCAGATGCTCCGAACACTTCCACGTGAAGTATGAAGGAAAGGCATCCCTTAAGAAAGGAGTTTTTTTTTTTTTCGAAATAAACACTAACTAGCGGTAGCGAAAAAATTCGAATTTGCTTGGAAACCATATTTTTCTTTATAATATCCCAGTGCTAATGTATGAATTCTATCTTTCAATATGATTCGTTTGTCGTCTTGTCCGCATAATGCTACTTTATTTACATGTGCTGTATAAACTTTATGATTCTTACTTTGAATGATATTCATTTTATGATAACTTGATTTTGGAATAATGCCTTTTTATAATCTTTAATTTTAATTTCTTTTTCTACAACAGCTTTTTTAACACCTTTTGCTTTCTTTTGAACATAATATTTCTCGTTTTATATGCGTATAATTTTGATTTTAATCCTACAAATTATGTGATTGGAATACCACTCGTTTCATCTTTCATTTTACCATTTATTTTGTATTAGCTTCTTAATATAATTCATGATGTAAAGGATAATTGGATGTATCGAATAGTTCTTTATATTTATTATATATTTATATATCTTTGTATAAGTCTTTCGTTTTTATATGATAACATAATGAATCAGTATCTATGAACAGCAGTCTTGCTTTGTCTTTATACTTATTTTTAATTGCATTATAATGAAAATCATACATTAACATTTTACTGATATCTAGTATAACCATTCCTATATATATACATATATTGGTTTATTAAATAACAACTTGGTTCTTTTCACATGACAAGCTATCAGATTTGAATCAAATATTTTAAAGGATTCAAAATTCCGTTTATTAGCGAGTTTATTAGCTTCTCGTTCAGTTTTTACATATTTTACAACTACTCGATTTCTAATATTTTCCATCGTTTTACCATATGCACTGTTGATCATCAGTTTAAAAAAAATCTTTCTCGAATTCGTTATCAGCAGATTACCTCTCATTGGTATTTAAATCTATATAAGGTTTCATCCAAGTTGTTTTTTTTTTTTCAAATTCTAATACTCTGTGAATTTTAGTTAATTCTAACCCTGAGGCAAAACACTGCTTCAGATTGTTAAAATATATTACATACTTTTTTTGTTGTATAGATTCGGTGTCAATTTAGAAACATTATCAATCGTCATATTTTCTGCCGCTAACGTTTAATCATTATGATAATCGTGTAGTTCTTTTGGATAATCCAAATCTACTTCCATTATGTAACCTTTTCCAACTGGTGGATTGTAGTAGTTTATTTTTTCAATCTGTTTTTCTGTTAACCATTTAACTTTCCTGGTTGCTAGTTTTTGACTCATTCCCCATCTAAATATGTTATATAACTAGCTAGCTTTGTAGAGTCATATGTTTCTTGAACATACGGATTATTTGCTTCTGCATATCTATGCGATATAGTGCTGATTCCTCCGCGAATTCCATTTTCAACAAATAATATATCAAGACCTTGAATTGAATCTAATTCTATTTTTGTATATATTAATAAAGCGTCCCAAGATAATCCTGGAGCTGTATAATACTGCGCTGGATCTAAATTATAATATTTAAGCAAGTTTCTCCAAAGTTTCCAAATATGTCTGCTAAAAGGAGTATATCAAGTTTTATATATAGTAAATGATAATCTTTAATGTTTTACATTTAAATGTATGCCACACTCTTAACGCATGCAGATAATCTTCTTTTGATATTTCTTCATTCTTTAATTTACTATAAAATGATGATTGTTATTCTAATTGAGTTTCATTGACTTTACATGAATCATCCATCCATTCATATGGATATATCCCTTTACGTTTTAGTAAAGCGAACTTTGATTTATCTGGATAGTATTTTATTATTTTTTTAATGTTTTCAACTTTCAAACTCGAATTGAGTTTATCAATTGATGTAGACATAAATCTAAAGTTGTCTAAAAATCCTATTTCTTGAGTTAATAGTCTGAATTCACCGTTTATTTATATATTTATCCACTGCAATATTTAGACTAAAACTTATATATGTTTCATCAGTTTGTGAGATAATATTTAATTTACCTTTTAGTTTACCTATTTCTTTTACGAATAAATATGCATCATAATTTTAGATATTGTGTATAAAAACTGGAATAAACGACGATTACGTATTTTTAAATTCCATTTCCAATGTGCCGCTCCTCTAAATTCACCGGTTAAATGATTATGATCTCTCACTTTACTATTTTCTTTAGTAAACGATCCATCACAAACGTAACATTTTGTAGCCATATTATCAGTTTTCCATTGTACTGGTGATAACCATGTCGGTTTTATCACCTTCATAATACCATTATTCTTTGTACTTCATTTGCGATATATTTTGCAAACTTTTCTGGAGTATCTTTTCCTATATAAGCCCCAAGTTTTGAATGTTTGTCAATTTCACATTTTGTATAAGCACAGAAACTGTATGGAATATGTTTGTTTAAATTCATCGTATAGGATCCTTCAGGATTTGGTTGTACATTATTAATTTTCTATGCTGTACTTCCAAAATCAGCATGTATTACAAACGGATGTCGAATTTGCTTTTGAAAGTTTTAAAATTTCACTGGATCTTTAATTAATACCACTCTAACTGGAGTATGAATCGAACACTCAGATTTATGTTTTTCTAAATTTATTTCTTTACAAAAACCGTGTTGACAATAGGGACAAATATATTTTTTTTACGAGTTGGCGCATTTACAAACGGGCTTAAGGTTTTCATTAATTCATAGTGTTTGTTTTCAGCATCAGATATTAAGAGCAGGTCAACATGTCTTTCTTTTTTCACAGTTGTAATTCGTAACGGATACAATATTATATTATTATCAAATGCATATACATTCACTGATGTACTGTTTTGATTTTCAAATTTATCAATCGATTTTATTGACATTAGAAATTCTAAACCAGACCAATCAAACTTTAATGCCGCTGATTTTACAGCTTTTGATATTCTATGTTTATTTGAATCATATAAACAACAACAACGTGCTTAACACCATTTGAAGCATTCCTTATCATCATTTTTTATGTTGATTAAGTTGAACATCGAATTTTAAAATTTACTTGGTAATGGTATATAAGATGATGCTTTTAATGGTTTATATTTCATAATTTTAACGGTAAATTCCAACAGTTTTTTTAGTTTCCACCCGGAACCTTCTCTTGTAAATTTCGATATTTTATCATTGATTATACTTGTAATTTTATCAACATTTTCACTAAAATTTTCTAAACTTGTAATTGTTGTTATTAATACTGTGTTGAACCAGGTATTGATATGCTTTTCTTCATGTAAACTTTTCATGAATTCAACATATACAGCAAGTTGTAGTTTTAGATTTTTCCTTTTTGGGTTTTCAGCTACATTATAAATTTGTTCCCTGAAACACTGGATATACAGTTTTGGATCCTTACACGTAATACTATCATACGTGAATGCTTTACAGAAACCTTCTTTAGCGGAAATACATTGTTTGAATGTACATCTATATTTGTTTTGAAAAGATTTTTTACTCTTTTCATGAATCTTAAGATGCTGAACTCGTGTTTTACAATATGCAGAAACATATTTCTGCTTCGTTTTTTCGTATGGTAAATGGGCAAAAATGAATTGCTTAACATTTTCCTTATATTTTATAGTATTTTTATGTTTTTTATATTTCTACAGATACATTACATACATCACATAAGTTTTTTTTTTTTTCAGTTAACAAACCATGTTTATCAGTTTTAGAATAGCATTCGATATTGGTTAGACCTGCCATTTTATTAAGAATTAATTCTTATTATGGAACTTTTTTTTTTCTCTGCTTAATTAGAGCTATGATTTTTTCTTTCTCTATATATTTACATGCTTTTTCTTAAATTTTTCGTTCAATAAAATGGAAGCGGAGAAGCACGAAATGTAAAATCATTACAAGCTAGCACGGGTGCAGTTAAAAATATAATATAGATTCCAATAATATTGAAATGCGCATAGTTTTTAAAAAAGTATATTATCAACATATTAAACGATAGTATAAAGGAAAAGAATATTTTAATTTGTTGAAAAAGCTAATTCCTCCGAAGTTTTTATTTACCAAAGACAACGTGAATGATGTTTATTGAAGGTATTGTAAGATTTTAGATCATTGTTTTCCAGATGGTATTTTCTATCAGATAAATATTGAATGCTCTAATTGGAATTGTTATCATTATTTTCATCCATCAGATTATTCCTTTGAAGATATAAAATATCTCAAGTCATGTAATGGTCAATGCTGTGAGATAACATACCTTCCTTTTCATTGTACAATATGTCAAAAAATGAAACTCATAAAAGTGTCTCAAGAGAAAAAAAATTATTTTTATTTATTTTATTATTTATTTATTTGTTGACAATAGAAATTAGAAAAAGCTAAAATGTTTAATGAACTGTTGCAGAAAATAAACTGGAAACGTAACCATTTCCGTCTTTTAACTTTACTGAACGAAGAACTTGAAACTGCTATACAAAGACAAAAACAAACATTTTTGTAGAATATTGGTGTGAAAAATTATAATGAAATCCAGAGCAATATTATCCCCTTCCAATAAGTCTATATTAGCAAATTGTAAAAGACTTGCCAGATGAAGTAGGAATTATACATGATTTTGAAGAAGCAATAATAAAACTGGTTCCAAACTTAAGCCGCAACTCACTCATAAATGAGTATAAAATATACAAATTATTTCAACTTTGCGTTGTAGAACTTTGAGAAATTGAAAATATTCAAAGATTAGATCAAAAACATCAAAAGTATTGGAAAAATATATGTCTACTCAACAAGCAGCCATTCTTAGAACAATACTCAAATAAACCAGAATTGACTTATAGAGGAATTAGCTTTCATGTGGGTGTGGGAAGACTTAGAAAACGGAGAAAAGAAAGGAAAAGAAGAGCAGAGCAAAGGCTACCTCCATTACCTCCTTGTCTAGAGCATGATTTTTCTAATGAAAAAGTTTGTAAATTATGTGGTGTTAGTAATTCTCCAGAGATAGGTCTTTCACCGTATGAATTGTGGAAACATTATTGTGATAAAATGAATTGGCAAAATGTAATCTTAGAAAAATGGCTAATGCATTTAAATGAAATTACAATAATGAATATAAACCAAACCATCACTTTCTCTTTCCTAGTCCTAGTCTGCGCAGTTTGATCATCGGTCCTTCAAATTGCTTGAAAACATCACTTTTATTACGACTGCTGTTGGAGAGGAATTGGTTAGATTATAATTCTTTATACATTTACAGTAAATCTCTTCATCAACCTGATTTTAAATTACTTAAAGATGCTTTTGAAAAAGGTTATACAAAACAAGGTATTGTTAAGTTATTCAAAACAGGAAATGGAAACATTGCCGAATTTTTAACTCCTCTTCATAGTGAGGGGAAACCAAAGTGTGATGTTAAATTCTTTGATACCGAAGATAATTCTATTCCGGATCCTAAAGAAGTTGACAGTCAATTCAAAAATGTATTTATTTTTGATGACATTGCAAATAATAAAAATCAAAGTGTAGCTGAAAACTTTCATACAAGAGGAAGACATAATAAAATTTCTTCTATCTATCCTTCACAAAACTGTCATTTATTAAAAAAAGAAATTCGGTCAAATGCTAATGTGATTATTCTTTTTGATATACCCTATCGAGATCTGGAAAATATTTTTATAGATATTGTAGTAAACGATATGAGTTGTGATGAGTTAAAGCCGTTTTCGACCATCAAGGAGCCTTATGAAGTTATTGTTTTAAATCTAGATAAGAAACCTTATGAAGGGAAATATATGAAAAATTTAAACTTAATATATATCCATAAAAAATTCCTAATCTGAAATGATGAAAATATTATCTGATATAACTATTTACTTTTAAAAAATGATTGTATTCAAGAACTAACATCTTTATTAACAGCAAGAAACGAATGAACTATCTCCAAAAAATCAAATCTATATAAATAATTTACGAAATAGTTTGGAAAATAAAATTGGTGAAGAATTATTAAATACAATACTAAGAAAAATACCTTTACCTGAAATTCATTTAGGTTTACCAAGTGGAATAGAATCTGAACAAGTTCCAAACGGATCCTTCAACTCTACAAAGAAATATTCACTGTGTGGACCAGGAACTAAAGTTGACATAAAATTGAAAGAAGGTTATGAAGGAGTTAATTCATTAGACAGAGCTTGCGAACAACATGATATATTTTATTCTAAACACAGCAAAACTAAAGACCGAAATTTCCGATGATATTTTAACAAAACAAGCTTCAAAAATTGCTCTAGATCCTTCAGAACCTGAGTATGTAAGAAGAGATGCTAAATTAGTGATTGGTATTATGGGTATGAAATCTCGATTTGGTATGTGAATGGAAAAGTAAAAAAAAAAAAAACGGGGTAACGAGCTCAAAGTGTTGAGCTACGACATATTATCAAAACTTTATTATAATCCTAAAACAGGGTTCTCTAGAATTAGTGAATTATCTCGTAAGAGTGGTATTTCAACGAAACAAGTTAAAAAATGGTTTCAAAAACAAAGCTTTTACACACTACATAAATCAATCAGACATAGATTTCCTATTAGAAGACTCTTGGTATCAACAATAGAAGATCAATGGCAGGCTGATTTGGTAGACATGCGAGCATACAAATCACAAAATCTAAACATTAATTATATTATTACTGTAATTGATATACTCAGGAAATATGCATGGGCTTTACCGATTCGAAAAAAAAAAACTGGAGAAGAAATAAAGAAAGCATTTCAGATTATTATTAATGAACGTACCTCTACAAAATTACAGACAGACAAAGGCTCAGAGTTTATAAATACACCTACTCAAGATTTGTTTAAAGAACACAACATTCACTGGTTTACTACTGAGAATGAAACAAAAGCACATGTTGTGGAGAGATTTAATCGTGCCTTAAAAAATAAAAATGTGGAGATATTTTACACATAACAATACTAAAAAATTGATTGAAATTCTACCATCTGTTTTGGAAAATTATAATCATAGCTATCACTGAAGTATTAAAATGACACCAACTGAAGGTTCATTAAAACAAAATAGTCAAAGAGTTTATCATAATCTCTACCCTAACTTCGAATATGAAACAACAAAACCAAAGTTTATGATAGGAGATAGGGTAAGAATTAGTAAAAAAATATAAAGATTTTCGGAAAGGATATTTATCTAATTTTACAGAAGAATTATTTCTTGCAACGGAAATTCTGGATACACAACCTATTACGTATAGATTTAAAGATATGGGAGGTGAAGAGGTTGTTGGTACATTCTATGAAGAAGAAATGTCAAAGTATGATAGTGAAATTTGTGAAATTGTAAAGGTAATCAAAAAATGAAAGGGAGACTGCTCGTGAAATGGAAAGGTTATAATAAATCATCGTGGATAAAATAAACAGATTTAATATGAAACAGAACACACATTGAGTTGTTTTTGTACAACACACATTGAGTTTTTTAAAACACACATTGAGTTTTTTGTAAAACACACATTGATTTTTTTTTTAAACACACATTGAGTTTTTTTTTTTTTTGTTTTCTTCAAAAATGGCATACATAAATATTAAACGGAAAGAGGACTTAGTCAAATTAAAATATAAGCTGCAGAAGCAATTTCTTAAAGAAAAAGTTGATGATCAGATTGTTTACCAAGATATGCAAAAAATTTATAAACCAATTATTGATCCATTGAAAAACTCTTTAATGAAACATTAGAGACAAAAACGAAACAAATCAGTGAAACAAACAAACCAGTAATAGAGAGCGCTAACAAGTTAGCTATTGAAGCACCAACCTCAATACCCATCCTAAACTTTGGACCTTTACCAATCAAGTAACTTCAGGCTCAACTAAACTAAAATGGGATGGATCCCAAATGAAATTAGGAAGAAAATACATTGATACAGTGGGAAATGATATTATTCTTGATGGGAACTTATTTAATGGAACTGAAGAACTGTGGGAACTGATTACAAAAACACAACCTCAAAAATATTCTACAGATGATATGAAAAACTATGAAGAAGTAATGTTAGAAACATTACCATTTTTAAATGAGGGAGATCTGATAAGGGCCAATAGAGGGAAAAATACCTCGATGTTATCAAACCTCTTTGCCAAAAGTATTAAAAGAAAAGTATTTCAATACAAGTCGACAACTAAGAAGAAGATCATAAAGCTTTCAGGTTCTGGTATTCAGTTTTTACCATCAGATGTTAATGATTCATTGGAACGTCTCAAATTATTGATGAGTGCAGTAGATGCAGGAAATACAGGTGTCTTTAACGAACTGCAAGCAGTCAATCATGAACTTATTAAAAGAAAAATCTTTAATGAAAGCGATATTAACAATATAAATAACTTTTTTCCTTAGAAAAATGGGAACTGAATCAATCAGTATTGTACTAACAAGTCGAGAATCTGGAAATCTTAATGAAAGCGATATTAACAATATAAATAACTTTTTTCCTTAGAAAAATGGGAACTGAATCAATCCGTATTGTATTAACAAGTCGAGAATCTGATTTTGCACCCCATCAATATCCACCTATTTATCTAGATAGTAAAGCTCATCATGAGCTTGCTTTGGTTGGATTAGATATGTATCATTCTATTTCAAATATTGGTAGTAAAAACAATCGATTTGCTTATGAATGCAAAAATGTAGAATGTACAGTTAATATTCCCGTTGGGTACTATGGAATTAATAATAATAATGAATATATACAGAAAAAGTGAGTAGAAAACAATCATCCTGATTTGTTTGAAATTAAAGCAAATACGAATGCACTGAAACGTGTTCTAGAGATAAAAAAAATTCTGATGCTTAAATTCACTTTGATAAACAAAAATCATTGAGAAGTTTGTTGGGATTCAGAGATGAAATCTTGGAAGGAATCAGTGAACATATAAGTAATATTATTGTAAGTTATTATTTCAGTGAATGCAATTTTAGTGCATTGCAACATAATTGAGGGTCCATACTTAGATGGTAGTCAAGTTCTTGTTTGATATTCATTCTTCCCTAACGTTCCACCAGGTTATAAGATTGTAGAAAATCCGTCCACAGCAATCTATCTTCCTGTATCTTGTTCACCTGTTGACAAAATTAGAATTTTATTAACTGATCAAGATTTAAATCCACTGAATATTCGAAAAGAGCAAGTTACAAGAGACTACACTTGAAATATACATTTTATATTGTTGAATGATTTTTTCTTTATAAAAATGGAACACTTAAATTGGAATGAATCTATTATTATTGATGAATCTATAGATATATGAACCAGCGGCAATATTACTGTCCCATATCATGAGAAGAGGGCTGAATACTAGCTTGCTGTCTTCCTATGACAGAACAGTTTTCGCTTCATAGACCAGAATTTCAGCACTTGAATGAAGTAGATATTTGAGTTCGAAAGACATTGTATTGGCTACGGAAAGCTCACATTGCATATAAGCTGACTGGAGTTGCATTCAAGTTTATTGCAGTATTTTACTCAAAATCTTGCTTCTCCCTGTCAATAGGGAAGACGCACGTAAAACATGAAGGAGAATGGGGAACAGAGAGCTTGAGGATGAGAGAACGATAAAGGATCTATGAAGAAAATGAAGAATAAAGTCAGAGAAGAGGACATTCCGTACCGGCTTATATAAAGCTACCATATCGATTATTGCGTGATTTTTTCACGCACGAGTCCACTAGCATATTAAAAATACTACTAACAGAATAGAAAATCGTTTTTCAAGTCAGGAATGAATGTTTTCAAATAGCTATAGCCTAGGTATCTGTTATATGGATGCATACTGGCAATGGACATAATATTTATGTTGGAAGTAATGTTTATTTGGGAATATTTTATCTCTTTCAACATGCATGTGATGCCAAGGCAATAAAATTAAATTTAAGACTGCAGTATTGGAGACGGATATTGTTATTATTATCATTAAAATAGTCTGTAAGTGCTTGTGATTTGTAAAGTAAGTCAACATTTGGGTACAATGTATTAGATTTTGAAATACTGTAGATTTTTTGTTTGTGGAAACATATGCACGAAATGCCCCACCTGGCAACTCCGCCATTCCCCACAGGTTAGGAGCCAGTGCAGTCTAACGTAACATACTGTGTGTGCCGAGATGTTTGTTGGGACATCGTTGCCGTATCTAGGGCGGATTGCCGTACTTAGGCCTTCGTGCAGTCTTTCCTTCATTCCCTTTTCCGTCCTTCCTCCCTTCCACTCTCGTACTTCTATTACAGATGTTTCTTCTTTCCTCTGCCTTCCTATTTTCTATGCTCTTGCTAATGGTGTTTTCTTCCTGTTGCCTATTTTTTATCTGTCTCCAAATGTTGACGTTTTGTTCACTTTCCTCTTGGTTCCTGCCGTTTCCATGCTTTTACTGTTTCCCATCACTGGTGTTGTTCTTGCTGGTTAGAGTTCGTGCCAGTTGGATATCTGTTCTGCTTTAGCAAATTCTGATAATGGCTTTTTGCTCGGCAACGTTTGGTGTTAATGGTAAATCGGACTAAATCCCATGGTTCAAACAGTAACATTGAGTGTGACGTACTACATAGGATAGTTCTGTACTATGTTTACTCTCTAGCTTCGCTCTACTGAGGTGCGCCGAGCTTACCTGCGAAGTGCATTTGGCATACCTAGAAACACTAGAAAAATGTCTAGTCACGGTACATCAAATGGTCCTTGTATCTGTGCACCCAGATCAGACATTTAGTAGTAGTTCTGACCAAATGCGTGGAGCTAAGGAACAACCCGATTTCTAGCTGGGATTATTTGCAAAAAGTGAGGATGAACCCGTAAAACAGACAGGAAAGTTTCTGATAGTGAGGATGTCTTTTCGAAAATGGTACAATCAATTTTTGGACATCGTAGGTAGTCGTTTCTGAAGAGTACACTGCAGTGCTAGGGCTAGCGTGGCTGAGGATAGTCGACGGCATTGTCCGGGCAGTCGTGCGAGTCAATCAGTTCACGGGTCCGGATGTACAACGATGAACACAGTCAAAGTCATTTACCTGTTGTTATGCGAGTGGTCAAGAAAGTGACGGATTTCAGCGTGAAGCGTTGTAAATCAATGACAAGTATACAATAAGTGAGGTTGTCACTACTGAAGGGCAGTGTTACCCTCGTTACGTGATAGAAAAAAGTCAGTGCGGCACCTTTGTAGTGGTTCACTCCAGCAGAGTACCACCGTTGGTTTGCAGCATGACCCGAGGCGTTCACGGAACGCGGTGAAATCTCACTTCAGAAGGACAGTTCAAAGTCACCACACACTACAAAACAGGCAAGTCCCTTTTTTACAACCAAATTAAGAGCTCATGCCAGTGTATAGGAGCAAGTGGTCCGATTCTTTTTTTTTTCAAGATTCACATGTAGGCTCCTCTATATAACCAGGTGCCTTGCCCCAGCTCCTCACTATTATTGATAAGCGGCGGTGGTGACATTTGCTTCGTTCCTCTCCAGGGAATTCATTTAATCTTAGCCTTTGACAGGCTTTTCAAGTGCTCTTCCCGTACACATTGCGGACTTAGTCTATAGAATTCACTAACCCTTTTTTATACTTTGAGAAAGTTTCTGCTGGTCATTTTTTGGACTTTGAAATATTCATTGGCTATGCCTCAGAGTTGGAAGTAATTCGGAGTTCAAGTCCCAGAATCATAAGCATTTTCCACAAGATCCAACAACTCAATTCTATCAATCTCTTCTCTTCTAAATTTATATGAAACAGGTTCTAAAGCATTTTTAAGTTCTTTAAACCTGGCACTTCCTGAAGTATATAGAATTATGTAAGGACTTAATTTTGATTCAGGTCCTGTTCTTGAAATTTTCAGAAGGGGTTACTGAAACTAGAAAAATTAAAGCACTTTTTTGTCTGGGAGAGATTTTAAGGATCCCTGAGGGGATTTTTTTTATTAGTTAAGGATATGGAGTTAAGCTGATCATCTTATTTGGGAGGTCTAGAACCAGATCTTAAAAAATTTTAATGTAAATATAAATTGTGATAAGGATTTAATGGGAATTCAGTGGGGACTTAACTACTGTACAGTGTACATTGCAAATGGTGATAATGTTTCATATGATGCGATTAATTGATTTAACTCTTCAAATCAATTAAATCAGTTCACTAGTGAGAGATTTACATTTTCAGGTTCTGTGTTACTTAAACAACAGTTCACCATGTACTTGTGCTTTCTTGATGCAAAGGCTGCATTTGACCGAGTTCACCCTCACTCTCTGTTTAAGTGTTTCTTTCAGAAACAAATGCCCCTTTATATTGTTAAAACGCTAAAGTACAGGTTTCAAACTCAGAAACACTATACAAAGTGGTTTGCGGCAATGTCATCAGCGTTTCGAGTAACTAATTGCGTACGACAAAGAAGCTTATATACTCTCTCTATTTTTCTTTAATATTTTCATCGATAGTTTCCACTCAAAACCGAACGCTCCTGGGGTGGGGTGTCATATTAATGGTAACCCCGTATTTGCGCTAAGTTATGTTGATGACATGGTTCTTGCCTCTTCTTATGCCAGCGGGATGCAAAACTGCTCTCATTTTGCAACAATGAAGCTAATATACTGTTCATTGAATATAATATAGTGACAACTGTCTGCATGCCCATTAAATCTAGAAAAAGCAACCTGCTCGCCGATAAAGTCACGGTTCTAAATGGAATCGATCTCACTTATGTGATCAGCTTCTCTTACCTGGGTTATAAAATCACCAATGATATTCGTGATAACCAGGATATAGAAAAATAACACGAAAACCCTACGCAGTGAGTAACATGCTAATCAGTAAGTTCGGGCATTGCACGGGTGAGATCAAATGCAGCTATTTCGGAGCTATTGCTATCCCTGCACTGTAACTCGCTTTGATAGAACTTTACGCAAAAGTCGATTGGACGCCTACGTGCAACCTATAGTGATACATTTCGCCTGCTGATGATTGTACTGAGGTCAATTAGTGCAAGTATGATATTAGCTCAATAGTATACCAATTGCCTCAAAGTCAGGACAACAATATGTGCTCTCAGGCTTAAGCTCAGCATAGAAAAATCTGATAACACTGTAATGGTCCTGGCTACTAACTATCTAACATGTGCAGCCGATGGCAGCGCATACTATTACCAAACAGGGGCCAAGCAATGGGCCGCAATGCACTGTAGTTTATAATGATTGTATTACCGATATTTATATCGAACGTAATTTTAACAATAAGCTGGGCCTTGTACTCATGTACCATGTCTCTATGCGTATCAAATAATGTATATTTATTTTATTTATTGTGTCGTTATTATTATCAGAAAACTTCGGAGGTTTTCATAGGAAAGTGTAACTAACGTGAGATGGTGAAGCAATACATATTTTTAGTAATTCAAATGTATCTTCTCTTGTTAGATTGCAGTGCATTCCGTTCACTTCAGCTACTGCGCATAGCATAGTTCGGTGTCCATTCTGTATACACTCACCTCGATACATAATTTTTTCTCCCTCCTAGGCCTGGAAGCGCTAGAATCTCTATGCTTGCAGTAAAACTTGTTTTCGAAGTATGGTTTTGAAGCAGCTTGACCTATGTGCTCGTCGATAGCAGGGTATACCTCTGACAGGTGGTATAAATCATCCGTTTCTTTGTAGTGCAATTTGCTCCCAATTAAAAATTTTCGGTGGAACTGCCGTAGCGTTTGGTCCACACGTGGCCGCCGCAGGTCGCCTTTTTGAGCGGGGCATCCGTGAGGCTCGGGTGCTGCTCGGTCGTTATGCGAGTTTTCAGGGTGGCACGGGCGACCTCGTCCCGACCATGAATCACCCATACATGTTGCGCTTGTCCGACCGTGTTCCACGAATATTCCGCACCTCCGCAGAAGTTGCAGTATACTGCTATTTTGGCCAAGACGTGGAATATCCGTGGAACACGGTCGGGCAGGCGCGCCCTGTATGGGTGATTTATGTTTGGGACGAGGTCACCCGTGCCACCTCCAAAACGCGCATAGCGATCGGGCAGCACCCGAGCCCCACGGATGCCCCGCTCAAAACGGCGACCAGGTGCACACTATATCCCGCGCTTGTTCCACCGAAAATTTTCAATTGTTTTTTGTACAGTTTGTCCGTGTGCAAAGATAATCAGCCTTGACAGCAGTTGGAGCAGCTATGAAAATAAATAACTGTGCTCCCCAGCGTGAAATTAGTAGCATTGACTGGTAATAAGTTAGGAAGATTGAGCTGGGGCTACCGTGGGTGCAGCGCATCCTCCTAATAACTGAATCGTGAAGACGCGCAGGAATGCTGAAGGAGCGCCAATGTAAGTTTTTTGGCATCGTTTTCAACGTCGGTGCGCACTGCTGCTCCAGATGAAGTATAAGTGGAGTGAGTCTCAGCTGTTTACCCCAGTCATCCAAAAAGTAAACTTTTAGCCAGTTCTGGCTCTGATGGCATCCCGATCTAGAAAGCTGAAACGCACTGAGGCAGATGGCGCTATAGCCTCTAAAGGCCCCTACACACACTCAAGTAAACTTGACAAGTATGCTTACGCAAGTTACTTGTACAAGTAAACATGAGCGTTTGTATGACCAGACTTGCGCAAGTATTAGACTTGCACAGTGACTTGAGGCTTGATTGAATTTGAATCATGTCGTCAGGCACAAGACTGACTTAATTGTGCAAGTCTACCGTAGCGTGTGTACCGAACCCGCGCACTTGATATCAAGCCACGGTTTCAAGTTTGGCTAGTTCTGCACGAAATACTTTATACTAGTAGCAGTGGTAGAAGTATTTCAAGTTTTACTAGGGTGTTAGAAGTACGGTTGGGTATTTAATTTCAAATGACGATATCTGCCAACTATGGAGCAATCAACGTTGTCCAATCAAAAATTTATAGTGGATCATCGACGATTATTGCGGGATACCAGAAGTAAATACTAATGTCGAGATCATATTTTTTAGAACCTAGATGTCTCTTCAATCTGGCAACATTGATAGCAATCACGGCCAGTAGTTACATAGCCTTCGCAAAGTGAAGAGTCGTTTTGTTAAAAAATGGCGAATTCAACTGGAGACTTGTGCAAGTATACTTGTGCGTGTGATGGCAAAGGGCAATATCTCAATACTTGATCAAATACCTGCATGCAAGCATACTTGTCAAGTTTGCATGAGCGTGTGTAGCCGCCTTTAGACGAAATCTGAATTATGATTCGGCTAACGGTCTCAACCATTTATTCATGAAAAAATAGTGTATCCTTGATACGGTCTCTGGAGCTAACCACACCAGAGTTCAGAAAATTAGCTTAGTGCTCAACTATATCTGTACGCTTTAAACAACAAGCTTCAGCCACTTGACTTGATTGCAGTCAGTTTGTCAGTTTCTTTTTGTCAGCTTCTTACACTCGCAGAAAAAGTGCTTATGCTTACCGTCCTCATACTATATCCGTGACTACCATTATAGTCATCTTTTCTTCTCTCTTTTTTGTGGGTCTTCTCAGAAGAATGCATTTAATTTTAACTACTTTGTTCTACTTCTCAATTTGCTGGTCATTAGTTCGAAGCAAACACTTAGCTGCATGAAAGAAGCAAAAACCAGTATCCACGCAACCTGACACAGGCTTACTGTAGACGGGATCAATACTGATATTTCTAATTATCAATGTATTTTGTCAAGCTTTGAAGAAATGAAAAAAAAATGAAAATCAGTTATAAGGTGGCTGAGCATCAATGTTATCCGAGTTAACAACTTAACAAGGGACGGACAGACCAAGCAAGTAAGCCAGCAACCAACAAACGAACTGTGTGTTATCATCTAATTATCTAGCAGGATATTTGTTGTAAATCCAGATCGCATTAGCATATGGCAAACAAAAATCCTAGCTTCAAATTTACAACCGCATGAAGTAGTAGAATATACAGTGCTAAGTCCCAGCATGCAGAATGGCGGTAAAATTCTTCGCGAACCGACACATCCTATCAAGTGCCAATGCTCTGAGTTCCCGTTGGCATAAGAAGGTAGTCGCTTTTTATTCTGTTTAGTAATAAAGTGTTTTATTATCTTCTGCAACAAAGGATGTCGAGCGTTTTACATGCAAGAACAATGCAACCTTTGTTTGTAATACGGGACAATGAACATCAATAGAATTTATTATTTGCGACCTCCTTAGCAGGCATAGCGACCGGTGTAAGAAAGGCGAATAGCGTAATTATTGAAAGATAATTATAAGTGTGCGTATTACTGCAGCAAATATCTCCATTGTTCACCCATTAACATGTCTTTCTTCTAGCAAAAAAACGACATTTCTAATTCTCATTGACAGCTCTTATAACGAACCACGATCAATGCTGGTCGGTAGTTTCACTCTAGCAGCATTCAAACTTTCATTTGAGAGCTTGTCTGATACAAGACATCAAAGAAATATCGACACACGGCTTACACTAGGAATCTGATGAACAATTTGTTCGATCAAAGTCGTTTGCTATTGCATTCTTCTCGAATCAAAGAGACAGCCAGATTAGCAGTGATCAAGCAACGGTCTTGCCATAAGATTTGCAGAGCAACATCTGTGCAGTGCATATGGCTCGTAGAAGAGAAACAGTTATAATGCAAGAAATATTGAGTGGGTTGAATAGAGATAAAGATTAGCATATTTTACATCCTGCCCAACTGATGCACGCATAACCTGCATAGAAGTTCAAGACAATAGTGCTACAATAGCTTTAAATTATGGGAAGTTTGTAAATCTTCTGAAATTTTTATAGTTTACATTTAATTCCAACTATGAAGGTTTTTTGCACCAAATGATAAAGAATATAGCGTTGCGTGTATGCAATTTCGGGAACACCACTCCACTCTTTGTTACGCGCACGCAACGCTGGGCACATAAGGGCTAGCTTGCAGAACTGCAACTCAACTTGGCTTGATAAGAAATACATTGTATGTAAAATGTATGTCTAGAAACGGTCACAGCAACTATGCTCTACGGATTGTCAGCTAAACTTTCGCTTAGACAAAGGTGCAATTTGCGTCGCTACACGCTGGTACCATTCAGATGCCACTCGATTGAAGTACTGTTTTTTTCCTTTTGCGTTTTACCAATGCTCTAATTGCGTTAACTAATCACCACAAATTTAATTATTTTGCACCCGTTGAAACCACACCTGTATAACAGTTAACCATCTTGCAGAACTACTTAAACAGTTATGCAAAGCTTTTAAACTGTTAAATGTTGATGTCAAACTTGTATTAACCAATTACAAAGCTTTTTATTGCATTAGTTTATACTTCAATATGAAGTGTAAGAGAGCAAATAATATTTTACAGTTTGTATTCCAACTGAGCATAGTACACCATACAGCTGTTAAACTGTTAACAGTTTAAATGTTCTGCATAACTGTTTAAGTAGTTCTGCAAAATGGTTAACTGATATACAGGTGTTTTATACACGGGTGCAAAAAGTTTAAATTTGTGGTGATTGTTTAAAGCAATAGCTCAAAGAGTGCCGGAGCGTATGTTCCGATGTCTCTTTGGGAATGGGCCTATTGTGGTGCTTGTTTACAGTAATTAGAGCATTGGTAAGGACGCATCAGGGAAAACCAGTAGGTACATCCTCAAGCAGCCTCCCCAATGCATTAAAATCAAAATTTTTATTCTTCTCTATAAAAAGTCTATCTCTGATGAACAAAAACACGGAGAAATTCAGCGCTAACATTTGAGTAGATGACATACAAAATGTGTAATTTTGTCGAAGTAAAAGGGCAATGAAATTTAAATCTGCTCCGTTTCTAGGGACTATGCAGAGAACAATGCCCTCACCTACCTAAGTGGTATATTTCAGCGAACTGTCAAAGTTCAAATTTGATATATTTACTTAATTAGGTTCGATATGCATTTAAACCAATCACTTTCATTATAATTCTAGACCATTTTCAATGCGACTAGAAATTAAACCAGCCTCAGCAACTAGCAACCTATATATTAAAGTGGAATATATTTATACGAAAACTTCAATTATTTCGTTATTGTGACAGCATTGACATTTGAGTGGCTACGGCGATGCGCTGAAGTTACAATAGATAGGAACAGCGCCGGTTGTGCCGACCGTGCACTTTAGCGCCGGCCAGTCGTCCTCGGCTCCAAAATGACATCTTCACTCAAGCAAATGTTTCCTCAGCTATTAACTGTGGTTTGTGGCGTTGGCTCCAATTGCTACACGTTGTGCAGACACACAGTTGGGTTTGGGAAAAACCCCGGTAGGAAAAAAAAACCGCCAATCTCCCAATGTACATTTAGTACCCGTACTTTGTTACTCTGAAGCAAGTAATATTAAAATAAGTTATATTATACTATACTGCAATTAACTAACCTAATGAAACCAAGCCTAACCTAGTCTAGCTTTTTCTAATTGAACGTAGCCTATCCCAACCACATCTTACTAAGCCCAACCTATTCATACATAACATTACTAGGCTTCTTTTCACTTAACCTAACCCCTTTTTCACCATTGACTAAAATTGACGGTACCCGAAGTTTTAAAATGAAAAAAAAAGACCTTGCCTCGCCTAACCTACCCGATATCCTAAGCTAACCTCAGCTACCTTGGCCTGAACGTATTTTTATTACCGCGATTAGAGAAAAACCAAGTCTCGCCCAGCTAACCTTGCCTAATGGTTTGAATCCTTTTGTAGTTACCTAACTTTTTGTGCAAAAGTAATTTCTGTCCTATAGGCTCAGAAAGCAAAGAGTGTAATGGGAGGACTCAATGGTAATAAAATAAAACTTAGACTTAATCGCATGTAGCCAAATGACGTCACACCGGCGAGTCGAAGTATTTGAGGGTCGGACCCAAATCCTAACCAAAAATTTAAGCAGTGTTATGTTCTTAAAGCGAGAGAAACCATAAGAACAGTTATTTGAAAACTTTCTGGAGCTATGTGATGGATATCATTTTACCGGTACTGTTTTTTGTGTATGGATGCAGCTCAAGTAGCTGGGCAGTCAGGAGCGGGAGATTGAATGAATTAAGCCGAACAAATACGGTGATATGCTTAAATATGTTTTGTGAATAGCACTGTATCTGAATATGAAGTGTAAATAAGGCTTCATACATCAGGAGACCATACCGGCTCAGATTTTGCCTCCAGTACTGTGAAAGGTTCCACCAGCTTCAACTGCAATTTCGTATAATTGTTTATTGTGCAATTAATATATACTCTCTTCGTTTATTTATGGGTTTCAGGCATGATATTGGTTATTGACGACGATTCTTTAGGCGATACTGATTAATTAAAATTTAAAATGCCCATAGGCTGCTGAGCCGGAGCGTTCGTCGAGGTTGAGGTCACTGATGACGTCACTTTTTGATGCTAGTTTCTCGTGAGTGAGGCCTCCCGTTAAGCTTTTCGCTTCCTGTGTAGTCCTTACCAGATGTATTATTATTATTAAATCACACCAGACTGGCCAAGCCTAACCTCACTATCCTAAACTAACCTCACCTAACCTGATCTTACCTAACCCCTCTTCTAATCTAAACTGACCTAGCCTTACCAAGCCCAATTTCAACTAACCTAACCTAAGCTCACCTATCCTAAGCTCCCCTAAAGCTCGCAAAACTCAAACTCGCCTAACTAAATCCAACTTAACTTAACTTGACATGTTCGCACATGCAAATGCTAGGTCCAATTTAGCTATGCATAATATCGTTTAGTTTACTCATATATGCTGTATTCAAATAAATGAATAGAGCTTTCAAATATAGCTTCAAGAGAACTGATTTTTTTTTCTTACCGGGGCTTTTTTCTGTTTTTTCCTACAGGGATTTTTTTTCTCGCGGGCCTTTTCTCCGGATACCCACACAGATATACCGCGGGCGACAGTCTTCAACCTGCACGAAGTTAAAAGTTTGGCACATCAGCATGGTAGACTTCGTAATAAATACAAATCTACAATTGGCGATAACACACCACACAACAGCTAAAAGTTAACTTACAGCGTTGGCACACGGTCGCAAACATTGCTCAGTAGCGCAACTTTTCACTTCGGCCGTCACGTTGCCGCGACTACTACTAAGGCCGCTTGAATGTCAGGCTAAAACCATGCGTCGTTGCAACTTTATGTTAACCCGGAAGTAGGAGGTATTCTCAATACTTGACCATTGCTGCTTGTTTCAATCTACAAACTGCAAGAAACGACTCATACTTTAGATATTGTTTTAGTGGCATAGCAATATCCAAGCCGAAGCCCCNGACCAAGCAGTATTGTCGCTAGCTCATATCTCAGGTGCGCGCGTGGTGAAGCATTAGCCAGCGTGTACCTGTCGAGACTCGTTACCACAATATAGATCTGCATCTACCTTCTTGTCTCATTTGCCCTGTTAATAGAATATCCATGATATAGAGAACCCGAATACGACACCATGAAATAACAACAACACACCACACAACAGCTAAAAGTTATCTTACAGCGTGGGCACACGGTCCCAAACATTGCTCAGTAGCGCAACTTTTCACTTCGGCCGTCACGTTGCCGCGACTACTACTAAGGCCGCTTGAGTGTCACGCTAAAACCATGCGTCGTTGCAACTCTATGTTAACCCAGAAGTAGGAGGTATTCTCAATACTTGACCATTGCTGCTTGTTTCAATCTACAAACTGCAAGAAACGACTCATACTTTAGATATTGTTTTAGTGGCATAGCAATATCCAAGCCGAAGCCCCAAGCACTGCAGAGCAAGCTGATACAGAATTGCGTGGCAATGCAACTTTTGCGTACGTGGGCCCACGCGTTTAAGGCCCTGCCACATCTGAGCAACACCAGGCGGGTGTCTTCAAGCTAGGTGAGTTTCAGTGAAGATTCTAGTTTGCTTTAACATTTTCACAAGATTTCATGAAACAACTGTTGCGAATCTTCTTCATTAAAACAAGTATGGGTAGTCACAAGTATGGGTAGTCAACGTGCGTATTCTATTATCTGTATTAATCAAGATATAACTAAAAATGTAACATCAAATAGAATTTAAGCCACCATTCTCATTTACTTCTAAAAAAAAATTAATTGTGATCCATCCACCTCCGTCATAATTCACTCTAGAAATTAACTATAGAAGTATAAATACGAGTAGGAAACAGCACACGACAGATGCACGTTTCTATAGCGACAGAAAGTAGCAGAGCTGCAGTACCGGCCACTTCCTTGCAAGAAGGCAGAGATCCTCGACGTTCGAATGCTGCAGTGCGACATTACCTCCGTTTATGCCAGGTGTTTCAGTTTCATGGAGCAATGAAACTCATAAAAGTGTTCGGTGAGCTAAGTAATTTGATGGCCCTCAGTAAAAGACCTTGACTTTTAGGAGAGGGCAGTTCAATTTCATTAGTAAACGTTGAGAGGATGACAGCAAATTGGAGAGATAGTTTCGCTAAAAGTTTTATTCAGAAGCTAATTTACTCGGGTGACCGAATTATGCAAATAATTGCGATTGGAAAGGACGGGAAAAGTTGCTCGGAGATTCTTGGGATTTCGCAACTGACGTCGCCCTATGCATGGAAAACAAACTTCTGTAATGAAGTCATTTAGACGGCAGTGCAATATAAAATCATATAAGCAATTGCCGGAAACATAAAATTAGGATGTCAGAGTAAAGTTTAATTAATGTTATATGGTTATTGCAATGAATAAGCAGATTAGAATTAGATGAGATGCAGTAAGAATACTTTACCGGGCACTCAAAATGAGAGGTAGGCCAGCTCATAACGAATTTAAACTACCACGCGAGTAATGAGTTGTTGCAATGTTCTATCTAGACTTGCAGGCTGAGAGCGCGTTTTCTAGACCTGACGTTAAGCGTCAGTATATTTAGGAGCAAGTTAGAGACTCGCTCTTGCTGACCTCAGTGCATTCACTTGCTGGTAAAATACGTCACTGTAGACCACACGTACGAACTCCATCGATTTCTACTTGAAGTAAAACTAAAATGCTTTTCAGTACAAGCGGTAGCAGTCGATTCAAATAACTGACAAATGATCTCTTCAGAATTATGACAAAACTTTTTGAGTGCTCTACTCCGTACTGCGTGGAGCTTCTTTGAGTCTTTCTCTATATCCTGGTTATCACGAAAATCATCAGTGACCAAGGTAAAATATGCAGCTCAGACAAAAAGTTTTACACCACTAAGAAGAAAGAAGATATTATTGGACAAAATACGCTTACCAGGTTTAATGTACATACATACAGACCGTTTTCCACTCCCAGCGGGAGAGTGACTGGAGCACTGTCTAATTCATTTCCTCGTGGTTAGATATCCGATTCCCAGTTAAAGATGCGAAGTCCTTTCTATGCTCAGGATTGTAAAATTAGCATTTTTGACATTCATTGTCAACTGCAAGGGCAGTGAGCTAGCCATGACTGGAGACGGTCGGGTGTTGCAGTTGCCACTTCTGAAGTCAGTTGTTGATGCCGTAGCTCAGACAGTCTGCAGTTGGTTGCGCCGAGCACTCCTCTGGGCCCAGCAGGGAATAATCTGCAGCACGAACGTTAAATATTTCCTTCCCTACATAGTGTTGAACATAAAACCAATCCACTCCATTTCTTTCCCTGAACGATAACTCTATTACAACAAGTTCTTCAAATGGACCATCATCCTGAATTCTCACACCAAGGTCTCTTATAGCTATCTTTCTCTAAAGTTCATGTTCATCCCTAGTAGCATACCAGTGTATTTTTTTGTGAACTCCAAGAGTATTGAATTTTTACGTATCTAAGCCGCTCAAATTTCGTTCTGTCATAACTCATATTATTCTTTACCGAAAATTAGCAAATACTTTCCAAATCTCGTTGGATAGAGTCGTTTTCCACTGAGTGTACAACAGATTTTATTCTAGTGTCGTCAGTAAATGACTACGGTACTGCATAGTTTGCTCGTTGAACATGATAAAAAAACCACAGGCCTAAGTATGGTGTCTTGTGGTAAGTCATTATTATTATTATTATCGAAGGGATTTCCCAACCCAAAAATGGATTGGTTGAGCAATGTTTAGCTCTACGCTCTAGCGCCGGGTTGCATCCCGCAACCTAAGGCTCAGAGCACATATTACTTGCGAATGATGTGCGCTGTTCCAAGCAGAGCGTTTTTCTGGAGGGTTCCTGGGTGGAGATGGCCTCACTTCAGCTCTCGCACGGCAGTCTTGAGATTTTTGGACATTGTCCCCGGAGCTCCTATGACCACTGGAGCGACGTCCACCTTCATCTGCCACTGTCTCTGGAGATCGATGGCAAGGTCAAGTTACTTTTCCTTCCTCTCCGCTTCCTTGTATACGATTCTAGACTCGAATGGGATTGAAATGTCTATCAGTTTGGCCGACTTCTCCTGTTTGTCTTTTACGACGATGTCCGGTCGGTTGGAGTGATGTACTCTGTTAGTTTCCATCCCCTTGTCCCAGTAGATCTGAATGGCTTCGTTATCAACCACGGGCGCGGGTTCGTGCTCGTACCACCTCTCACAGACCGGGTTGTTATGGATCCACAAAAGGGTCCAGTGAAGGTGTCGGGCAACTTTATCGTGCCTGCGTTTGTACTCCTTTTGCGCCAGCACTCCGCGTTCGCTAATCACGTGGTTGATGGTTTCATACGAGCTCTTGTAAATTCTACACGTACTAGGGACGTTTCTCTTGTCGATCTTGTTTTGGATATACCTGTTTCTGAGGGCTTGCTCTTGAGCTGCCAGGATGGTGCCTTCTGTTCCCCGTTTCAGCTCACCCCTCAGAAGCCAGTTCCAAGAGTCTGGGATGATTTTGTCCTGAACAGCTTCGAGGTACTGGCCGGACATCTTCATGCTCTACCACTTGTTAGTTCGATCGAGGCGTCGTCGCTGTTTCAACTGGTAAGCCGTTTCGGTCTCTTTCTGCAACTTCGACTCGACTAAACAGCGTGCCCACGGATCGTCACTCTCTCTGAAGTGGTGGGAGAGGGCGCGTTTTTCCGCTTCGACGCAGTCCTCGACGCTGATGAGGCAACGCCCCCCCCCCCTCTCTTCTGTTAACGTAAAGTCTGTCTACGCACTATCTTGGGTGCAGTGCTCGATATATGGTCATGAGCAGTCATGGTCATGGTACAGTCCTTCTTGATCCAGTTAATAATGCCAGCAGAATATCGGACTACGGGAACGGCCCAGGTGTTGATGGCCGTGATGGCGTTGCCCCCATTTAGGAGTGATTTCAGGATAAGCCAGAGTCGGGTGAGGTACCCCGATCCAATTTGGGTCGTGAAATCCCCTCGATGATAATAATCATCATTATTATTATCGAGGGGATTTCACGACCCAAATTGAATCGGTTGAGCGATGTTGAGCTCTACACTCTGGCGCCGGGTCACATCCCGCGAACTAAGGCTCAGAGCACTTTGCGAATAATGTGCGCTGTTCCAAGCAGAGCGCTTTTCTGGAGGGTTTCTGGGTGGAGGTGGCCGCATTTCAGCTCTCACAGGGCAGTCATGAGATTCTTGGACATTGCCACCAGAGCTCCGATGACCACTGTCAGAGCCGTCCGTTGGGGTCTTGCTACGTAACCTCCAAACCGGCCCTGCACGGCGTAGATACACTGGTTCGCGTTGACGCTGCTTTGGCAAGCCTCACCAGCATAAGTGTTTGTCGTATCGTACAAGTGCTCCCAGTTAGAACTGCTTGCAGACACTCTCAATAATAACTGTAGGTATGTCTGTGGGGATATCCTATCACTTGTAACGGGGATATTGCTGGATTCCCACTATCTTCACCAAAAACCGTAGGAACGCCAGTCGCTGGCAGTAAGACACAGAATACTCGTATTCCATATATTCACAGTGTATAGCACATGTTATCACTGGCATTACTATCAGGTAGTCTATAGCACAATATGATGGCTACATTGGTGCACTATGCTAATGTCTCTTGCTCAAGCACTCTAGATATTAGACCTTTAGTGTTGAGAGGTCTTCTAGCTGGATTGAGTGTCACACCCCTGCTGCACCAACCGGGTGGTTGTCAGCAGTGCAATGATCTGACTTCTGTATGTTCTAGCCAGTATTTATAGCTTATGCACCAGGGAGTGGCAAACACGATCTCAGGTAAACTGAGGCTGCCACACCACTGCAACGACGTCCACCTTCATCTGCCACAGTCTCTGGAGTTCGATGGCAAGGTCACGGTACTTTTCCTTCTTCACCGCTTCCTTGTCTAGGATTCTGGAGTCAAAGGGGATTGAAATGTCGATTAGTTTGGAAGACTTCTCCTGCTGGTCTTTTACGACGATGTCCGGTCGGTTGGCGTGAAGTACTCTGTCGGTTTCCATCCTCTTGTCACTGTAGATCTGCACGGCTTCGTTTTCAACCACGGGCGCGGGTTCGTGCTCGTACCACCTCTCACTGACACGGGAAGTTATGGATCCGCAGAAGGGTCCAGTGGATGTGTCAAGCAACTTTATCGTGCCTGCGCTTGTACTCCTTTTGCGCCAGCACTCAGCATGTGCTTATCATGTGGTTGATGGTTTCATCCGAGCTCCTGCAAATTCTACAGGTACTAGGGACGCTTCTCTTGTCGATCTTGTTTTGGATGTACCTGGTTCTGAGGGCTTGCTCTTGAGCTGCCAGGATGGTGCCTTCTGTTTCCCGTTTCAGCTCACCCC
>LQNS02276882.1:5568092-5580971 GCA_001587735.2 Parhyale hawaiensis
ATCTCTACCATACTGCACCCCATAAATGGTTGAATATGGAGGATATATCGATAATAAACAACCAAAGTCTCGACCATAATCATAGTTGTTCTACTATAATCGCAACCATAATTTCCGACTGGGTGGTGCTCTGCCTGGAGTATAAAGTTGAATGCCAGTAAGACCAAGTCGATGGTTATCAGTCGGTCTCGGACACTTGTACCGCAGCATCTCCAACTTGAGATTGATGCCACTTTGCTTCAGGAGTCTAATACCTTGAAGATTATTTGTTTTGTCTTTGATGAGAAGCTTTCTTTTGAGCCGCATATTAGAAGGTTGGGGCCACGTACGTGCTTCCACTGAGATTGGGTTCCTGCGTAAGGTGAATTCTTTGCTTGGTGAGAGTCAAGTTGCCTGCAGATGTTTTCATGTGTTTTTGCAGCCTGTGTTAGAGTATTGCTCACCGGTCTGGTTTTCAGCTGCTGACACTCACTTGCGTCTGTTGGACCAACTTGTTAGTTCAGCCAGCAGGCTGTGCGCTGATAATGATCTGGTGAACCTGCCCCATAGGAAAAGAGTAGCCGAGCTATGTAGGTTTTATAAGGTGTACAATAATGAGATGTATTGGTTGAGTTCTTCTCTCCCTGCCCTCAAGGTATTTGGAAGGTAGACTCGTGCTGCGTGCGGAGCGCACTCGTTCACTTTGGAGGCTGTCGTATGTCGAACTAATCAGTTCTGTCGGTGCTTCGTGCCCTAGTCGGCTAATGTTTGGAATTTGTTGCCGGCATCGGCACTTGGTCGTATTGGAATGCAGGCGTTTAAGTCTGCTGTTAATGGTTTTTTGCTGGATTTCCTTTAGCGACGTTTTGAACTTTCCGGTATTGCAAGATGCTTCATTTGGGTTGAATTACCTGTCCGTGGGAGCTCCAGCGTGAAGTTTTATTAATTAATTAATCAATGATTGATTCTGCTTGATGCTTCATCCGTCCGAACGTCCATCTGTCTTTACGTTACGCTTTCCAGTATGAGGTAGCGGAAGCTTTTACTTGCAAGAAGCTCTGATTTTCACTGGAAGGAATACAACAATAGCTGTCTTCTTTTCGTTGGCTGTTGAAGAAATATTCAGTCAGTTTTGCAGCAAATACATGAAGTTCATTTGATACGTATCATACATACCGTACCAATTTTCCTATCTTGTAATATTCATGTTGGTGAGATCACATAACGATCCAAATATGATAAAATTCGTAGCTAGAATACGGTGCAAAGCAAGCTGCTCTGAACTTCTTCATTTTAAAGGATTTTTGTAGTGAAAATGCGATGTTTAAAGCAATGACGTAAACTTACACAAGAGTACTTTCGGTGACATGAATCAGCTACTGAAAAAATTGGAATGAGCCTCTTGTATCATGTAGGAAGGCTATCCCGCACAAAGTGATAAGCAGCCACGGGTCCTGCTGTTGAATTGAAATCATCAAGCACACGGATCAAAAATGGAAATGTTGAAAAATTTGTAAGTCTAAATAATGTTATCTTCAGAGAATGAGAAACAAAAGACAGCAAAGGCGTACAAATATAGAAGTAAAGCAATGAGAAAAGTATATCCGAAGAGTGAGATCTCTATATTAGTCTGTATGCTGTCTTTATGTTTAAATCATGTAACACAAGGGTGAAAACTTTGCTGGTAAAATATCTGCTTGATCCACCGGTGATAATCATAGAGTCTAGGTTGTGTAGGGTGACTTATATCATGGACGGGCTGCGAAGTGTCATACACGGAGTACGTTAAGCCCGCTGCGTACGAGTCGGAACACGTAATTGCTTCATATTCTTCAAACAGATGTTCTTGCCCGCGTGATAACCGCTGAATCTATTTAGAGGCATCGATTCCAAATATGCACAGTTGCGAATTAAAAGTCAATAGAATTCAGAGAGAGATTTGAAAGTGAGCAAGTAGCCTTCGCTGGAGGGGAATAGCTGCTGCGGTTCGGAATTCAAGCAGTTTTGGATACAATAATATTCGACAAGCTGCAGCTGCATTCACAGCAGCGTAATGGGAAGGATAGGTAGAAACGTTCCCATGTTTCGACTCTCGTGTGCAGCAGACTTGAGGTGAGACGCAGTTCGTAAGAATTAAGAGACAGGCGCTACTTATGGGGTCCCAGGTTAGGTTGATGAGCTGCATTGAGTCGAACTAAAGTGAGTTATAATAGCGTAGGTTCGAATTGCCTCATTTTAGAAAGTTGGAACATGAACTAATCGTGAAAGTGTAAACTAACGTGTGTACTGACAAAGCCAGGTAGCTTTTTGACATAGAGCACCTTAGTTTGAACGCTTTTTGTCTGACATTGACAAATAAGCGTCAGTAGTGATCTAGCTTCGAATAATAATAATTCTTGTGCAAAATTGCAAAAGCAAGGCACCACAGAATAAACGCTACGTTTTCTTCAAGAAGCAATGAAATGTCTAAATTTTGGACAGACATTTCGCGACCATTGCCAGGCAGTAAGAAGCTGGTAAAACATTGATATTGGAGCAAACAAAAAAGTTCAAATATCGCAAATAAATGCCCAAACTGGATAAGGGCCCATTACAGAACGTAGAGCGAGCCCACATCAACCTGGCGGATTCCCTCTTGAGGAAATCCTGGCTACGCCTATGGCTACTGCATTCTATTTTTTTATAACAAGATTTATTTACGGAAGCACAACATTTTGACAACGCGAACACATGCTTAAATGTTGTGTATGGTCATCTACTTCCTAGATATAGTGTGATTATAACTTAAAATAGATTGATATAGAGGTTTCAAGGCACTGGTATAAAAATCTAAAGTCTAAATGCTGCTTGCCAACAGGCAACGTTCTATACTTTCAACAATGAAAACGAAGTTATTACTACTGTTCCTATATTGCTTGGTATTCCAACACTACATTTTAACTCTGACATATTCATATATATTTATAGCTACAGCAGAAAATAATAATAATAACAATTGAGGCATCAAATCTATAACCTTTTCGCCCTATATAGCACGAGATATCTCGTTATCTATTTTTTAAAAGAATTAATTTGTCTTCCCACAAGATTTCTCGTGTTACCCTACGCGTCGTATGGAAGAATGCTGTCGTTGACACGCTGTAAAGAAGTATGAAGACATTACATGTCTCAATATAATTGCTATATGTTTATACAAGTTCACAGTTAGACCAATGATTGCACATAATATTGAGACGTGCTCTGTTAAGGGTTCAGTTTAACATGTTCAGTTGCCCACCGTTCAATGGGAGAAATTCCAAAATAGCTAAAATAGACTTTCCCATGCCCTTCAGCGTCCACAGAGTATCCATAAGTGGACTTCTATCAAGTTTTTTTGCTCATGACGCATAACATTATTTAACTACTGCCATTTGCATTTTGGTTCTTTGTGGGTAAATAATAAATTGGAGTGCATCGAGCATATCCCTGTTGAAGACATACTTCACTACGAAATGAGTATGTTGGATGACCTGTTAAATGAACCCATATCTGCGATGAAGCTCCGCTATGTAACTACCATCCTGGGTAATTATCACCATTTCTAAAAGAATTCTTGGCGGCCCCAAAAGTTAATAACGTAAACCAACTTCTGAGCCAGCCTAATACTTTGTTAGTGAAGGTCTTCGATGCAATAACATGTGTACAGAGACGTCCAAGGCATTAACATTCGTTCCGTTTGTAGCCAAAACTGGTCTAATGCTCTCTCTCTTCTATCCTCGCTCTCTGAGTGCGTTGGCCTCAACGTTATTGTATTCTCCAACGCAAACACTTTTTTACCTTAAATGTTCTTTTATGCGGCGTAAATCGTCCAGCACAGTGCCAGCTTCTAGGAAATGTGTGTTCCCTTTTGTAAAACTCTGGAGCTGTTCACATGCGGAACGAGAAAAATTCCAAGCCTTTCAAACATGCATGAGAAGCAAGTCGTGAACTTGAGCAGCTGACACAAGGAAAAGTTGGGTGAGCTTACGTGTATTTGATATAAATATTTTTCTCTTGGCATGTTTGCCACAAAATATGTAAAGAAGAGTGATATGTGATGCATAATATATCAATAAATATAGCATAGACTACCATTTAAACACGGGATACACAAGGTAAATATATTGACTGCGTTATCCTTATAATGAAGGCACTTGCTAAATCTTCATAATGTACTTTAGTCACCAAGATGTATACAACATTGGTAACAAAATATGCACCACTGTTAGCCACGAATCTAATCATAATCTGTGGACACGTTCCATAAGTGTTGAATACTAGACATAGATCAAATTTCTAAAGTTCATAAATTGTGCTATAGTAGCTCGTCTCACCGAAGTACAAAAATAAATTAACTGTTGTATGAAATAAACACAAATTTTGCTTTAGAGAGTCGACCGACTGTTGTTAGCTGCATGGATTTTTCTTCATCACGCGTTCCTTTTATTGGTAAGAACTCAAGATCACTCAAGCGTCACTTAGGATTCTTATTGTCCCACTCAAGTCTTCGAATGATGTCATTAGCTTAGAGTTTTATGCGGATTTGGAGAGCAGTCTAACTTACCTGTGCATCCTCTTATTGGTTATTACAAGAGGCACTCGTGCAATATCAATGCATACTCGGTGTAGTCTCTTGAACCTGATGGGTCTGGCAGGCGCACTCACTATGCAATCTTTATGATTTGCCGACAGCGCAGCAGCTGCGCCCCCAACTGCCAGGTGTCTCTTACCTTTATTGCCCGAGCACAGCGCTCAACGTTCGGCTATATTTGTTGACCTTCTTTTGGCTCTGAATTATGTAGCGTTTGGATGAAGAAACATGCGAGTGTAAAGTATACGGAGGAACTGAACTGCATTGTTTGGGGCACAAACTACGGTCGACCATCAACATCAACGCTGCATTTTCTATACCGCTTGCAACATACGCGACTTCTATGGCAATAGCTCAAAAAGGCCGGGGTGTTAGTCCCGATGTCTCTTTGGGAATGGGCCTCTTGGTTCGTCTACTGCCGCCTATCTAACATATTCTAAGATCGAAAAATGATGCTGAATTTAATTTTCATTACCTGTTTATCAGTGCCATAGCAATACCAGTAAGGTTCTACATTTGGTGCCCTTTTTTGTCATAATATCCGCACCTCATGAAAAAGAAGTGTTCATGCTCGCGGACAACATTGCAGGTCATATAAACTCTGTTATGAAGACCAACGTTTTGTGGGCACCTTTCTCCTGTATGGATATACGATAGGCAGAAATTAAACCCTAAGTCGAACAAACGTAGATGTTGTTAAAAAGAGCAAGAGCACTCATTACAATTCATAATCCGGACCAAGCAAACTAGCTATCAACCTCTAAGTACTTAAGCAGGTAGTTTAATTGATACTTGCAGCGAAGGCAAGGGGCGCATATGTTAAACGGACGCTCTACTATAGTAAAATACCTGCAAGACTCCAGGCTTATTGTGATCAGGAGTCTCATCCTGAGCTCTTGCTGTGCAATATATACAGTACGGTACGACTGTTTCTTTTGTGAAATAGGTTGTCTAATAATAAAAAAAAAAAAATTAACCTTGCTCACGTCGTCGACAATTATTGTCGACGACGTGAGCAAGGTTAATTTCTTTCTGTGGGTCATGTTTTTCATTTTCTCTACTCTCGTTGCCTCTCAGCAAAAATTGTTTCCTGCATGGTTCACGATTATTCGCTATGCATTACATCCATCTCTAATATATCACAGCAACACCCAGGACAGGAACTATATAATTATCACTGTTTTTTCGCAGTGATTTCCTAAAATTTGCCGTAAGTCAAAGTTGACCTTTTTTCACGTTAGCGGGAATTGATCTGAAATACAGAAATGAAATTTATGGCTGGAGTGAACTGGAATGTTGATTATTTGAATAGTGCTTCATTGTGACTGACAGCCTTCAAACAGCTGTTACGAGTCTCCTCGTGTTTCTGTATCGCGAAGGGTGAAATTATAACAGTTACTACGTAAGATCCCAAAACGGCATAATACTAGCACGCCTCCCTTTTTCGTGTGCCTTTTCAGCGGCATCAAAGCGGTAAAGCGTGTTTCCTTAGATCTACCGAAGTCTATCGTTAAGTGAAGATAGATTACCACAGCCTTGTGATTTACTGGCATCTTTCGTAACTGAGCAACGATGGTAAAAACGAGTGTTCTGTTGTTGTTATTATTATTATTAAAACTTCACGCTCGGTCCACCACGGACCGGTCGTACAGGTAGAACAACACAACTGAAGCATTCTGCAACACCGGGGCCCCCAAAATGTTGTTAAAGAAATTTCAACAAAAAGCCATTAAATGCTGACTTAAACGCCTCCAAGCCAACGCCACCGAAAGCCGATGCAATGAACTCCAAACCGAAACAGACCAGGACAAGAAGCACCGACTGCACTGGCGAGTTCGGCATCTAACACTCTCGAAAGTGAACGACTGCGCATCAATCGCATCACGTGTAATCTTTCTAAAGACCTTGAGGGCAGAGACAGAAGAATATATCCAATGTCACTCATTGTTGTACACCTCATAAAATGTAGAGTCTAGCCACCCCTATTTTATGAGACAGATTCACCAGATCACTTTCAGCTCACAGCATACGGGCTAAACTAACATGTCTGTCGAGCAGACGTAAGTGACCGTGACTGTCAGCAGCTGAAGCCCAGATCGGTGAGCAATACTCCAACACAGACAGCAAAAAAAAAAAAAAATATGCGGACTAACTCTGTTAGCAAAAACAGAATTACCCTTACGCAGGAGATAATCTTACCGGAAGCTTTTAACATCAGTCGCCTAATATGCGGCTCAAAAGTAAGCTTCTCATCAAAGACAACATCAAAGACAACACCGAGAATCTCCATGGAGCTAGACTCCTGAAGGAATGAGTCATGATGTGGATGCTGCAGTAAAAGTGACCGAAACCAACTGACAATCATAAATTTGGTCTTACTGGCATTCAGCTTCATACTCCAGGCCGAGAACCATGCACTTATGGGCGACAGGTCCCTATTCAGGGACTAGGTGACAGCTTTAACCATGCTAGGGGTAGGTATCACTACTATCAAAATGGAGTCATCAACATAGTTGATCATCGTGTTTTGTAGCGAAAAGCGCATGTCACTAGTATACAGAATGAACAGCAACGGGCCAATTACGCTACCCTGAGGGACATCAAACTCCACCAGGACCGAGGCACTGAAAAACTGTCAACAGACACACGTGCGTATGCTCAGAAACAAAATCGCGAATGATTGACAAAACCCTACAACACACACACCAAACGACTCCGACTTGTACAATAGACCCCTGTGGTCGACTCTGTCAAACGCCGGGCTAAAGTCCAACTGTACAAGGCGTCCTTCAGACCTACAATCCAGCGCTGACTGTAAATGGTACGACACCGACAACAAAGCGTCACAACATCCCAAACCAGTTCTATACGCTAACTGACCAGCAAACACCAAACCCGTAGCCTCAGCAAACTACCAATTTCTCAAGCACCTTTGACAAAATGGGCGTCTGCGTAATAGTTCGGTAGTTGGGTAGTTGGCGACATAAGGTGACACAGGGCCTTTGGGAATGGAGTACCCCAACAACAGGGAAAATTTATTAACCCTATCAGGCGCCGGAAGATTGCTCCAATTTTAGGGGCGAGGACGCTAGCAAGCTGCCTATAAAACAAATGATGTTGTAACTTATTCAAAACAATAAACGTTGTGCATAGCATTTGAGAAAAGCTTAGGCAGATATCTAAAGTCTTTTAATTGTAATTTTGTGTACCGGAAAGTTCAAAATACAGTAAAATACTTGATTCACTACGATTGCAGCTGACTGATACAGACCGTTTTCTTTTATGTTGCTCAGCGTTATACAATGGCGTTAACATTCGTAAACTAAAGCACCCTGAGCGTACATACCTCCGCCAAGTAAGGCAACGTTAACGAAGATTCTAATTGGTTTTGAACCTATGGTTCCCATTATAACAGCGCCAAAATTTGGGCATTCGTTTCATTTGATGATAACAGCCTCTGTAATTTTCTTCAAAGTCTCTTCACAATTTCTGAGTTATGATGCTAAGAAACATGAGTCAAACATACAAACAGGCCAACCGAACGTCACCAAAATTTGATCATTTATGTATTTTAACATGGCTAATAATTCCTGTAAATTTCTTAAAGTTTGTTCCTAACTTTTTGAATTATTTTGCCAACAGGTGTTAAATAAACGCACAGACAAACAATCAAACAAACGGATAAAAACAAATCATAACGAGAATTTGGCCATTGCTCTTCGTAGTATACCTAATAGCTTATGTAAATTTCATAGAAATCCGTCCATAACTTTTTGAGTTATTGTACTTACCAAAAAGAGACAGAAAACTAGTTGAACGACCTTCTCTACAAGTTAATCGACTGTTATTCTTAAATGCCTAACAATCCTAAAAGTTTCGTTATATTGGTGACAGACAAAGACACAAACACGACAAAAATATAACCTCCATGCGGGAGGTAATTGCTCGAGCAAATGCCGCTCCTGACACAAAGCCTTCAGAATCTGTAAGAAAAATTCGATTGACGACGCTGAAATGTGTATATAAAACACAATTTTGTAGCAGAATTTTTGGTTGCCCCACTAAATTCGCACACATATCAGCTTCTAGGGCGGCTGTAAAGTCTATTAGGGTATGCACCTTCAGTACGCTTGTCATTAAAAAAAACTACATTGTACTATGTACATGTTTCCATAAAGCTACCTCACCAGCAGCGGAATGCCTTCTCTGAGCTATCATTAATATAGCCGCAAGAAATGCAGGGGGCACTAAAAACTGTTACATAAACAGCAGGAGCGAGTTACAGCAGCAAGAAAAAGCATAAAGCGACGACGCTGCGGCATGCTAGCTCTCCCCAACCCTACACCACCTCTTTCTTTGTGCTTTGCTTCCTCTTGGACCTCGCTCTTAATCTTGAAAATGCAAAGAAAACTTGTTAGCAAACATTCATTGATCCTTCCAGTATTCTTAAGAAAAATTATACAACTTCCTCATTGCCCGTCTGGGTAAGTTTTGCGTCATTCTAACCATTTTAACAGTTGGACTGCGAGGCAATGAGACTTTTCTGCCGTGTCAGGGAATTGCTCGATTCCTGAAGTGCACGGGATACAATCAGGTTTTGCAATCCAATTTCTGGCAGGGTTTGGGAAGACTGCTGGCAGAGAGAGCAATTGTGTCGCTTTACTGGACAATGAGTTATAGGACAGGCAACGAATTCGATCCCACGAGACACGATATGCGGACTAATCTTCCAGATCAGTGAACGGGAGACCAGGCGTGGAACTCCCCCACCGGTGGCTAGTGTCGCTCGTGCTCAATTACTCTCTGTACGGCAGCTGTATTGACTCTGTTTACTTTCTTGTGCTGATTTACTTTCCTGCATACGAGGGTTTCAGGAGGTCTCGACGTGTGTCTCTATGAGACAATCAACAATGCACAGAAGTTAATTTTTAAATTAGTAGAATTGGTGACTGTTCGATTTATTACTGTATGTACTTCACCATAAATAATTATTCATAGTTAAACATGAAAAACGTTAACAGCATTCAATATCAAAATTCCCTTGAGAAGCGGAAAATTTAACAAAATACAGCATCTGCCTCCATTTGTAAATTTATTAATGGCACAAAATTTCCTCTGCTAATGAAGCACGATCAGCAGTAAATGATGACAAGCAAAATATACTGCTGTCATATGAGGCGGGTTGGTTGGATGCTCCAGCGAACCGGTGGTGTATATTGGTGTTCAATTATCCTTAGCTACTTAATTGTGTTTAAGATGCCAATTCTGTTAAGAGCTGCAGTTCGAAATTCGCATTACACCATTGTGAAAGAGCAGAAGCAGCGTATACTACTGTTGCTACTAGTACTAATACTACTACTTTAGCCAAAGCGCGAGCAATCGCCTGAAGATTCATACAATACAGCAGGAACAAGCGCACCGAAGCGCGCACAAATGCTCGGGTGTATTTTGTTCGGCTGGAGGTCGCCGATGCCAGCTTAAAACACGCATGGCGACCGAGCAGTGCCGTAGTGTCTCGGATGCACCGCTTCGTTTCTCCACATGTGCATTCCATATGCCAGCTTCGCCCCTCCTAACTTTTTAATAAGGTAGTTTCAAAATGTCACTAATTGGCAGCAGAAGATGCCAGTATAAAAGCGATAGACGCATTTATTGGTGCTTGTTGACTGAACTCTGTAGTCACATCTTTAATGAAAGTTAAGTTATATTTATCATTGAAAGCGCAGTGAGACATTACTTTGAGTATTGAATCGAAATATTTGAGACAGTGAGAGGTACTAAAACAAGCTAAGTCTGCCCGCTAAACAAGTGTAATGCTGCATGTACGCACGCGCGCTCGTGCTGTTATTGATTTTCTGCCCCAGATTCTCCACCCTGCTGGTCTAAAAGCTAATGATCTGCTTATAACTGTATTGATCTCTTAATAAATTAAATTATTATTTTCCCTGTTGCCATGAAATTAGCAGTGGGACAAAACGATAACAATAGACCTTTTCTGTAACAAGGGGCGACAATAAACGATGTGGCAACAGAAAGATGCGCTTTCTCCCAGTTTACAAATCTTTGAGTGTCGTCACATCCCGGCGTGATTCGCCCGGAATATGCACGATTTTACTATCGCTATTATTTGTAAGGAGACCCTTAAAGTACCCCCTCTTCCAACGCACTCACGAAATTGACCGCAAGCCTCTCTCGCTTGTCGTACAGAGTATTCTAACATACAATGAAATCAATATCATTGACCCTGTAGGCTGGTTTGTAATTGGTCTAATATCATCCAGGTTTGTATTGGCAAACGTCGTATTTCTGAAGTTTGGCATAGCGAGAGTAAGTCTTTTAGGGGTCTCCCCAGTTATGATCACAAGGCCGATATTTTACGACCAATATCGTTCAATTTAGACTCTTCTACGGACCCACTTTAAAAAATACGGTTTTCAGAAGTAATTTATGGTTTCTTGCGTAATATTCATTTTATGGTTTCTTGCATAATATGCATGCAGCTCTAGACCGTATTCCGTTCTTTAGAGCGGAGAGTCTTGGCTTGGTGTACGTGGTCATTATTTACGCATTTTGAGGATAAATGGTTTCAAAACAATATGACCGTCACGATTTAATTACCAAATGCACCAGAGCAGGTATTTATGTGCATGCGTGCTACCTGTATTTTCATTTTTTTTACGCTGGGATTGTAGGGGAATCTTGTCCCAACGCTCTGTGATATACTAACTTTTTGTATCTAAAAGTTATATAATTCTGTTCAGAATTGAAGAGAACACTGCTGCTGCAAACATTATAATAATATATGTGAATATTTATATATGAAGCTTCCATATATTTACTGTACATACGTATATTTTGCGTCACTCCTCTTGTACGGGGATAAAATAAGCAGAAATTGGGAGCTCGAATGAACGAATGTAGATATTAATTAAAAGAGCACTGAGTAGAATTCAAAGTCCGGACTATGCAAATCAGCTATCAAGTTCCAATTAAAGTGCGCTGACAAACAAAATAATGATGCAGCGAGCGACGGCAGAAGACATATATTAGATGAACACAATCAAGTAGTAAAATACGTCCAAGAGTATTAGCTTAATTGTGCTAGCGTGGGGTGTGTTTCACCCTGCGCTCACGGCACAGTGCTCTTTTTCTTGTCGGTGCACTGGCCCACAATCGACGGGGAGATATTAGATCATTTTCTGTACAATCCTTTCTATTTACCTTTATTTGCCACTCTCTTCTAATCTTTTAGCAAATATTGGCTCTGGTACAGTTCGCAAGCAACTCGATATAATTTGTACCCGTCGATGACTTATCACTGGCATGTTTGAAACAGGTGTTATATAATAGTTACAATTTCTTTGCACTGATTTTCTACACAATCGATCGCAATTTTAATGATGCCGTTTATTCGATGGTTAGGATTGTTCTGAAAAAGAACTATGAATAAGTTGACAGAGAATCTTTATAATTTTAAAGGAAGTGTAGGCTGCAGTTAGAATCTTAGCAACAACCATAAACACTGACGAGGTGCGGATGCAAATTCTTTTCCATCATTTTGACAGTTTGACGGTTGCGTGAACTATACCTTTTGCACTTCAAATTAAAAAAAGTCGAGTTCAAATTAAAATAAGTCAAGTTTAAATTAAAATAAGTCAAGTTCAAATTAAAATAAGTCAATTTCAAATTAAAATAAGTTAACTTCAAATTAAAATAATCAATTTTAAACTAAAATAAATGAAATCAATTTCAAATTAAAATAAATCAATTCCAAATGAAAATAAATAAATTTCAGAGTAAAATAAGTCAAGTTCAAATTACAACGTTGAAACTAACTATGTTTAACTAGTGTTAAGGAAGCTTACCGAGGGTCAACTGAGGTAAACGAGGATTATCGAGGATTACCGTGGCCTGCGCGTTCTCAGGCCGTCCCCACCGTCCGGACACCGGGCGCTTCCTTGTTTGTTAGAGCTGGCTTTGGGTTTGGGGCTCTGGGTAGTCCCTGAGTTGGAGGAAATGCCACTCTAAAGGCGGATGAGACTTTTTGGTCCAACGTCATCCCTGAGAGGAGATGAACCGGCTGGTGCCTTAGCTGGGTAGTCAGTCTTCCTTAGTCTGCTCCTCTCTCTCTTCCATCAGGTAGTACCACCGGATGCTCTTTTCCTTTCCTTTCTCTTCTTCTTCTTTTCGGTCAAAGCCTGTACTGGTGATGGCAGGGTCTGGGGCGCGTAGATAGCTGGCCGCTTTCGTAGCTATCGTTACTGTCGATTTGCTTTTGCTTTATTATACTT
>LQNS02276882.1:5587966-5623530 GCA_001587735.2 Parhyale hawaiensis
AGAGAAGAATACAACCAATGCCTCTCATTATTGTACACTTTATAAAACATACATAGCTCAGCTACTCTTCTCCTGTGGGACAGGTGAGTTTAACACAAGTTAACCCAATTCAACACAAGTTAACCCAATTTAATACAAGTTAACCCAATTTAATCTAGTTTAAACCAATTGAACCCATGATAACCAATTTTACCAAGTTAACTCAATTCAACCCAAGTTAACCTAAAAGAACCTAGTTAACCCAATTTAACGAATTTTAACCCAAGATGACCCAGTTTTACCAATTTACCCTAAGTTAACCCAATTTAACCAAAGTTAACCCAATTCAACCCAAGTTAGGCAATATTACCTATTTTAACCCAAGTTATCCAAAGATAACCCACGATAACACAATTAAACCAAATTAACCCAATTTAATCCATTTTAACTTAAGTTAAGCCAACTGAACCCGATTTAACCCAAGTCATCCCAATTTAACACACGTTAACCCATGTTAGCGAAGTTAACCCAATTCAACTCAAGTTAGCCTAATTTAACACAAGTTAACCCAATTTAACCCAATTTAACCTAAGTTAACCCAATTTAACCAAGTTAATCCACGTTGACCCAAGTTAAACCAAGTTAACCCAAGTAATCTCAAGTAAACTCAAGTTAACCCAAGTTTACCCAACTTAACCCATTTTAATCCCAGTTTACCGAAGAAAGCCCTAAATAACCCAACTTAAGCCATTTTAACCCACATTAACCTAAGATAACCGTAGATTACCCAATTTTACCAAGTTAACTCAGTTTACCCCAATTTAACCTAATTTAAAACAGTTTAACATAAGTTAAACGAAGTTTACCCATATTACAACAAGTTAACCCAAGATAACCCCACCTTAACTAAGATAACCCAAGATAATCCAAATTAAACCCAGTTAACCCAAGATATCCCAACTTAGCCCAAGTTAACCCACGCTAACCCAAGTTAACACACGCTAACCCAATTTAACCCAAGTTACCTATATAGTTAACCCGAATTAAACTTGTTAACCTGAGTTAACACTTGTTAACCGTGGTTAACCCAGGTTAACCCAGGTTAACCCAAGTTAACCCTCGTTTACCTAAGTTAACCCAAATTAACCCTCATTAACCAAAGTCAACCCTTGTTAAGTCTATATAACCTTCATTAAGTCTAGTTAACCCTCGGCAACCCTCATCACCCCTCGTTACCCTTCAATAATCCTGTTTCAACCTCGACCACCCTATATAGTTACAATTAGCTAACCCAGGTAGCATTGAAACTTATATTGATATTAGAATAATATTATGAAGTAACATTATATAAGGTTATACATCAATATTAAAATAATATTAAAAAGTGCCAATTATTTCNAACTGTCTTTGTTTTTATTCTAGCATAAAAATTGAGTTAGTTCTATTCTTTTAAAATATAGATATATGTTATATATATATACATATATATAAAAAACTAAGGCCTAAATGGAAAAAGTTACACGAATAATAAGTGTTTTTTTTTTTATTTTAAATATTATGTGAGAATTTCAGTAAGATCGGACCACTAATAAAGAAAATTCCAAAATTTGTAAACGACCCCCTTAAATTGGGTAAACTTGGGTTTACTTGAGTTTACTTGGGTTAACTTGGTTTAATTTGGGTCAGCGTGGATTAACTTGACTACATTGGGTTAACTTGTGTTAAATTGGGTTGACTTGGGTTACTTTGGATTAAGATGAGTTAACTTAGGTTGAAATGGATCAAATTGGGTTAATTTTGTATATTTGGGTTATCTTGGGTTATCTTTGGTTAACTTGGGTTAAAATGGGTTAAATTTTGTTAACTAGGGTGTTCTTAGGTTAACTTGGGTTAAATTGAGTTAACTTTGCAAAATTGGATTATCATGGGTTATTTTGGGTTAAAATGGATTACATTGGGTTAACTTGTGTTAAATTGGGTTAACTTGGGTTAAATTGGATTAACTTGATTTAAACTGTTTTGGGTTGGGTTATCTTGGGCTAACTTGGGTAAACTTATGTTATCTGATTAGATAAACCAATTTAACCTAAGTAAACTCAAGTTTACTCAAGTCAACCCAAATAAACCCAATTTAACCCAAGTTAACCAAAGTTAAGCCAAGTTAACCCAAGTTAGCCCATGTTAACCCAAGTTAAACCAAATTAGCGGAAGATGACCCAAGTTAAGCCAATAATCCAAGTTAACCCAATTCAACACAAGTTAACATAAGTTAGCCCAATTTAACCCTAGTTAACCCAATTTAACTCAAGTTAACCCGACTTTATCCATTTTAACGCAATTTAACCTAATATGATCAAATTTAGCCTGTGTTTATCCAAGATAACCCACATTCAGACCAGTTAAACCAAATTGACCTAAGATAACCCAAGTTAACCCAGTTTAACCCAAGATGATCCATGATAACCTTATTTTACCCAATTTAACCCAATTTAGCCCAAGTTAACGCAATTTAATCCAAGTTAACGCAATATAACCTAAGTTAACCCAAATTAACACATGTTAACCCAATTTAACACAAGTTAACTAAAATTAACCCAAGTTAACCCAACTTAACTTGAGCAAACCCAATTTACTCCGAGTTATTCCAATTTAACAAAAGTTAACCCAATTTAACACAAGTTAACCCAATTTAACACAAGTTAACCCAATTTAAACCCAAGCTAACCCAAGTTAACCCAATTAGCCAAGTTAACTCACATTAACCCAAGTTAAATCCAGTTAACCCAAGTAAACTCAAGTAATCCCAAGTTTACCCAATTCAACCCATTTTAACCCAAGTTAATCTAAGATAACATACGTAACCCCAAGATAACCAGATTTTACCAAGTTAACACAAGTTAACCCCGTTTTCCCAATTTAATGCCGTTTAACCCAATTTAACCAAGATAACCCATCTTAACCCATTTTAACCTAAGTTAATCTATGTAAGGTAACCCATGTTAACCCAAGATAACCCAATTATACCAAGATAACCCAGTTATGCCCAGTTAACCAAATTTAATCCATTTTAACCTAAGTTAACCCAACTCAACCAATATAACCCAAGTTGACCCAACTTAACACAAGTGAACCCATGTTTGCCAAGTTGACTCAATTTAACCCAAGTTAACCTAATTTAACACAAGTTAACCCAATTTAACCTAAGTTAGCCCAATTTAGCCAAGTTAACCCACGTTGACCCAAGTTAAACCAAGTTAACCCAAGTAAACTCATGTAAACCCAAGTTAATCCAAGTTCATTCAATTTAATCCATTTTAAACCAAGGTAACCTACGAAAACCCTAGATAACCCAACTTAACCCATTTTAATACAAATTAACCTAAGATAACCGTAGATAACCCAATTTTAACAAGTTAACCCAATTTAACCTAAGTTAACCCAATTTAGCCAAGTTACCCCACGTTGACCCAAGTTAAACCAATAAACTCAAGTAAACCCAAGTTAATCCAAGTTTACCCAATTTAACCCATTTTAAGCCAAGTTAACTTAAGAAAACCCTGGATAAGCCACCTTAACCCATTTCAACCCAAATTAACGGAACCTAAGATAACCCAGGATAACCCAAATTGAACCAAGTTAACCTAAGATATCCCAACTGAGCCTAAGATAACCCACGTTAACCCAATTAACCCAAGTTACCTATATAGTTAACCCGATTAACCAGAATTAACCTCGTTAACCCGAATTAACCCTCGTTAACGCGAGTTAACCCTCGTTAACCCTTGTTGACCGTGGTTAACCTCGGTTTACCCAAGATAACCCTCGTTAACCCAAGTTAACCCAAGCTAACCCTCGTTAACCCCAGTTAACCCTTGTTAAGTCTATATAACCCTCATTAAGCCTATACCTTTTTCACTTCAAATTAAAATAAGTGAAGTTCAAATTAAAATAAGTCAAATTAAAATAAGTCAATTTCAAATTAAAATAATTCAATTTAAAATTAGAATGAATTAATTTCAAATTAAAATAAATCAATTTCAAATTAAAATAAATCAATTTCAAATTAAACTAAATCAATTTCAAATTAAAATAAGTCAAGTTCAAATTAAAACATTGAAACTAACTATGGTTAACTAGTGTTAAGGAGGCTGACCGAGGGTTAACTAAGGTAAACGAGGATTATCGAGGATTAACGAGGGTACTGAGGGTAAAATAGGGTAATCGAGGGTTAACTAATTGTCACTATATAGGGTTATCGAGGTTGAAATAGGATTATCGAAGGGTAACGAGGGGTGATGAGGGTTACCGAGGGTTAATAAGGCTTAATGAGGGTTATATAGACTTAACAAGGGTTGACTGGGGTTAACGAGGGTTCACGAGGTTAATTCGGGTTAACTGGGTTAACTAAGGTTAACTAAGTTTAACTATAAATGTAACTTGGGTTAAATTGGGTTAACGGGGGTTATCTTGGGCTAAAGTGGGATATCTTGGGTTAACTTCGTTAATTTTGGGTTATCCTGGGTTATCTTAGGTTAGGTTAGGCTATCTTGGGTTAACTTATTGTAACATGGGTTAACTTCTGTTAACGTGGTTAACTTGGGTTAACTTGGGTTAACATGGGTTAACTTGGTTAACTTGTGTTAACTTAGGTTAAACTGGGTTAAATTAATTTAAACTGGGTTAAACTGGGTTAACTTCGTAAAATTGCGTTATTTACGGTTATCTTAGGTTAATTTGGGTTAAAATGGGTTAAATTGGGTAAAATTGGATTAACTTGAGTTTACTTGAGTTTACTTGGGTTAACTTGGTTTAACTTCGGTCAACGTGGGTTAACTTGGCTAAATTGGGTTAACTTAGGTTAAAATGGATTAAATTGGGTTAAATTGGTATAATTGGGTTATCTTGGGTTAACTTGGTATAATTGGGTTATCTTGGGTTAACTCGGGTTATCTAAGATTAACTTGGGGTAAAATGGGTTAAGTTAGGTAATCTTGGGTTAAGTTGCGTTATCTTAAGTTAAGTTAGAATAATTTGGGTTACATGGGTAAAATTGGGATTACTCGGGTTAACTTGGCTAACTTTTGTTAAATTGGGTTAATTTGTGTTAACGCGGGTTAAATTGGGTTAAACGGGGTTAAATTGGGTTAAACGGGGTTAATTTGGTTAAACTTGGTAAAAAAAAATTTTCTTGGGACAACTTAGGTTATCTTAGATGAACTTGGGTTAAAATGGATTGAATAGCGTAAATTTGGGTTTACTTGAATTTACTTGGATTTATTGGATTTAACCTGGGTTAACGTGAGTTAACTTGGCTAAATTGGGTTAGCTTGGGTTTAAATTGGGTTAACTTGCTAACTTGAATTAACTTGTGTTAAATTGGGTTAACTTTTGTTAAATTGGGTTAACTCGAACTAAGTTGGGTTAACTTGGGTTAATTTGGGTTAACTTGTATTAAATTGGGTTAACTTGGGTTAACTTGGGTTAACATGGCTAACTTAGGTTGTCTTGTGTTAAATTGGGTTAACTTGTGTTAAATCGGGTTCACTTTGGTTCAGTTCGGTTAACATGGTTATCTTGTGTTATATTGGGATCTTGGATCATCTTGGGTTAAATTGGGTTAACTTGGGTTATCTCAGGTCAATTTAGTTTAACTTGTCTGAACGTGGGTTATCTTGTATAAACACAGGCTAAATTGGATTATATTAGGCAAAATTGTGTTAACTAGGGAAAACTTGGATAAACTTTCGTTAACCTGGGTTTACTTGGGTTAACTTAGTTTCACTTGGGTTAACTTGTGTTGAAATGGATGAACTGTGTTGAATTGGGTAAACTGTGTTAAATTCGGTTAACTTAGGTTAGATTGGGTTAACTTGTGTTAAATAGTGTTAACTTGTTTTAAATAGTGTTAACTTGGGTTAAATTAGGTTAATTGTGTTAAATTGGGTTAGCTTGGATTAAACTGGGTTAACTTGGGTAAAGTTGGATTAACTTGGATTATCTTAAGTTAACTTGGGCCATCTTACGTTAATTTGATTTAACTTGGGTTAACATGGGTTAACTTCGGTTAACTTGGTTACTTTGGTTAAATTAGATACTTTGGTGAACTTGTGTTAAATTGGGTTTACTTGGGTTGACTTGACTTAACTTGAGTTGACTTAACTTAACTTGAGTTTACTTAGGTTAACTTGGTTTATCTAATCAGATAACCCAAGTTTACTGAAGCTAACCCAATTGAACCCAAGATAACCCAAGTTAAAACAGTTTAACCCAAGTTAACCCAATTTAACCCAAGTTAACCCAAGTTAACCCAATTTAACTCAAGTTAACCCAACTTAGCACAAGTTAACCCAATTTAACACAAGTTAACCCAATTTAACACAAGTTAACCCAACTTAACACAAGTTAACCCAATTTAATCTAGTTTAAGCCAATTGAACACATGATAACCAATTTTACCAAGTTAACTCAATTTAACCCAAGTTAACCTAAAAAAATCTAGTTAACCCAATTTAACCCATTTTAACCCAAGATGACCCAGTTTTACCAATTTACCCTAAGTTAACCCAATTTAACCAAAGTTAACCCAATTCAATCCAAGTTAGCCAATATTACCTATTTTAACCCAAGTTAACCAAAGATAACCCAAGATAACACAATTATACCAAATTAACCCAATTTTATCCCTTTCAACCTAAGTTAACCCAAAATAGCCCAACTTAACCCATCTTAGCCCAAGTTACCTAAGATAACCCAAGATAACCCAATTTAATCCATTTTAACCTAAGTTAAGCCAACCTAACCCAATATGACCCAACTCATCCCAATTTAACACACGTTAACACATGTTAGCGATGTTAACCCAATTTAACTCAAGTTAGCCTAATTTAACACAAGTTAACCCAATTTACCCTAAGTTAACCCAATTTAGCCATGTTAATCCACGTTGACTCAAGTTAAACCAAGTTAACCCCACCTTACCTAAAATAACCCAAGATAATCCAAATAAAACCCAGTTAACCCAAGATATCCCAACTTAGCCCAAGTTAACCCACGCTAACCCAAGTTAACACACGCTAACCCAATTTAACCCAAGTTACCTATATAGTTAACCATAGTTAACCCGAATTAACCTTGTTAACCCGAGTTAACACTTGTTAACCGTGGTTAACCACGGTTAACCCAGGTTAACCCAAGTTAACCCAAGTTAACCCAAGTTAACCCAAGTTAACCCTCGTTAACCTAAGTTAACCCAAGGTAGCCCTCATTAATCCCAGTCAACCCTTATTAAGTCTATATAACCTTCATTAAGTCTAGTTAACCCTCGGCAACTCATATCACCCCTCGTTACCCTTCGATAATCCTATTTCAACCTCGATCACCCTATATAGTTACAATTAGCTAACCCTCGGTTACCCTATTTTACCCTCATTACCCTCGTTGATCCTCGATAATCCCCGTTTACCTTAGTTAACCCTCGGTAAGCCTCCTTAACACTAGTTAACCATAGTTAGTTTCAATGTTTCATTTTGAACTTGACTTATTTTAATATGAAATTGATTTATTTTAATTTGAAATTGATTTATTTTAATTTGAAATTGATTTATTTTAATTTGAAATTGATTTATTTTAATTTTAAATTGATTTATTTTAATTTAAAATTGATTTATTTTAATTTGAAATTGATTTATTTTAAATTGAAATTGCTTTATTTTTATTTGAAGTGGACATATTTTAATATGAAATTGACCTTTTTTTAATTTGAAATTAAAGTATTTTAATTTGAACATGAGTTATTTTAATTTGAACTTGACTTACTTTAATTTGAACTTGACTTATTTTAATTTGAAGTGAAGAAGGTATATATACTTTTCTAACTTGCCTTCTTCCTTTGACGAAGTGACTTTCATTGCGTAGATGGGATACGCACTTTAGCATTCATTTCAATGATGCTTGAGCACTTGCCAATAAAACTTCCATTTTTGGACTTCATCGACGGAGAGGAATGAGTGTGCAGCTCGGTTGAATTGAAACAAAGAGCACTCATCTCGTATGATAATTTGAGTTGGCCATTGTAGAGCATCCTTCATAAGCATATTTGTAAAAAAAAGTATGATCAACGAAGAAATGTTACCACATCTTCCTTGACGCGTTTTTTACGGCACGTGTACTCTCGTACAATATGTTACCTCTCACTTCTGCGGAAAGTTATATACGACTTGTCTCTGAAGTAGATGGCCGTAATGGGAGTTTTTATGTTGTACGAAATGCATTTGTGCCAACCAGCAGGTATAAGAAGATAACATGTTGAAAATATTAAGTAGTATTCGTTGAATGTGGGGTGGGTGGGGGTGGAAGAAGCTTCGTGATATTCCGTTGAATTCGCAATAAGGTTTGCCGCTCATAATTACTTAACACAGTAACGGTAGAAGCGAAAGACTGAAAACCTCTAATGCAGCGAATTCAGATAGACTATTTTTCAGGCGCAAGTTCAAGAGCCACGTAATAGAATGGAAGCATATGAGCTGTAGTTTTATTCCGCCTTGCTGTACATCAGATACCACAGATTGCTGCTACTATTAGCATGTACTGATACCTAAATCAGCGTGGTCTCTGAATACTTTATAGTTTCCATAAGCTGAATTATCCCGGTTGATAAACTGAACTGCAAAAAAATATATATCATTCCCGCAAACGATGAAAAGTGAAGAGTTTATTTTTTCCTTCTATAAGACAAAAATTTGCTGCATCACTACATGCACTTCTGCCACACAATTACGTTCGGTACATAGTCTGCAGCGCCCGCTAGGTTATCACTGGAGCTCCGGTCCCAGATGCTGTAAATGGACTCATAAATAGAGGATGTCTAATTACAGTTCCTGTTAGTCATTGGGCCCCGAGTGCCGATAATGAGCGCTTGGCTAAGGTCATACACAAGCTCGGATGTTCAAATTTCGAAAGTTCAAATTGGTGCGTAATAATTTGCCTTATCTGGATTATCCTCATCGCATCCAAGCTTGGGTAGGAAACCAGTGTTTCCAAAAATAGAAAATTCATTAATCAAGAGGGGAAAAGTGACTTTGAAATCAATCACGAAGACCAGAAAAGAATTAACCAGTAATTTGGGAAGCTTAAAATCCTTGTATAGTGCTTCAACAAAGGATGTCAAGAAAACTGGAATGTTTTTCAGCCGTAATCGAACTGAACTTTTAGGAACGGTGTGCTGCAGTGATAGCCCGGAATTAGAAACCGTTTTTTTTCTTATACTTTGCCGTAAAGATAGCTGGCGTTGTTTATTTCTATACTGCTGACGAAGTCAAACCTAGCTGTAAAATAATAAGAAGGGCGCTATTGATGTCATGATAATTTATAATGTCTAAGCATGCACTGGCAACTCTTAAAAGATTTTCTCAACATCCACAAGACATTTTTCACACATACTATTGGCTTGGAACCTAAGTTCTTGCCGGTTTTAACGTTCTAAAATGCTCAAAACCAGCCACAACTTAGTATCGAACATAATAACAACAGCACTGAGCTTTATGCTGTTATGTCAGTAGCAAATCCTCACAGCAAGTAAGATCGCTGAGAACTGCGATGCTGCTGACAATCCGCAATCAGAATTTTCGCACATCAAGGTTAGTAGTAAAACTATTTCGCTAATACAATAGTTCGAAATACTGTATACATATTTTCAATGAACCTCCCAGCATCTACGGATTACTAAGTGATATTTCTAACAAAAAAGTTCCATCAGTCAGGCTAGTACGAAGCAGTTACCAATTTTACTTGAATAACGAACTCAAGTCTCGATTAGCGCTTCCTCGGAATCCCTTCATCCGATTACTTAGGATGCCATTCGGAATCCCTCCGAACTCCTTCCCATCCATTAGAATTTACCTCTATGGTGCTCGATTAAAATAATGCATTTTTCGTAAGAAAAACAGTATTTGGTGGGTGCATGTTTGAAAGTTGTTTATAATGTTTGCTTCCGATGCTGATATGAAATATACTGAATTGCTTGTGATAGAGATCTATGTCCATCTGCGGGCAAGATAAGCAAGAACGCTATTTAAATTTACTGACATCTGCCTAACGGCTGTTGCAATTGCAGCAGCAAATAAGTGCGAAAAATTATTAGGATAATAAAATAATGTTCTGTAAAACTGAAGCTCGCTTATCTCGATTTTTTAAAAAAATTTCTATATCTACTCAACAAATTTGACAACGTTTCAGGAGTGATAGCTCACAGTTGAGCAGCATCGACCTCAACGACCTCTTAAACAGAATTTATTATTTTTGTGTGTTTAATTAGCCTCGTTAATACAAACGTTGTTAAATTGGAACCTTTGATAGTTTAGATCTAACGCTAGTAAGATTTCTACTAGGATATTACTTAGGGCAAACGTTCACGGACAAAATTTAAGATAAAGTTTAGAATAATACTGGCCAACTCTAAAAGTTATGTAAAAACACCAGGAATGCTAAGAGCGTTCTTACGAGGTGAACACTGTATCCACTTGAAATAATAAATAATTCGTTTTTTGTTGTTGTTGTTGTTGTTGTTGTTTGAACAATAAAAGATAATGTCACTCCCCACACAAAGTCCCCATTAGAAATCAGTGAATTTACTTGGCAGTTTTTATATTCTTCGCAGAGTCTACTCGAACAGCAACGTAGTGAAGCAGCTGCAGTGTCCGCTTTAGATATAACATTTCTCTGCCGCGGTCGCTAGCGCAATTCGAGAGGATATCTGTTAAGAACTAACAAAATTCTCAAGTGACCTCATATAAATAGCTCATAATAAATGTTCCGCTCCGTAATATTTACCCTTCATTATATAATAATACACAGTGTGTTAGTTGCTTGTTTGTTTGGTTGGTATGACTGTCTTTCACTCCGTCACGATGCCAAGGATTGATATAGGAAAAACTCATCTATTACATAACAAGATGAGGTAGCTTGAAATTAACGTCCCAGTTTAGTAGAGCGACTTTAATTTCTTAAGTATGCTTGATTACTTCATTTTCTAAAATTCGTTTCGCTTAGAGATGAAGTGTGGTATTATTTTATGTTCTTATTTTGAACGTGGTAGATAAGAGGCTCAGTCTTTGACGTAGTTGCGTTCCCGTCGTGCACAAAAATTTCGCTTAAATGTTCTTTAGCTGAATTTTTCGAGGTGGATAAAACTTCTTACTGAGCAGAGGCTCAAGTTTTTCAATTCTTGTTATTGTCAGGTTACGATTCTGATGGTTTACATTGCTGGTATCCAGGATACAGAAGGAACTGAGTAGATTCAGTGATTTCATTAAGTGAATTACATTTTTGTGGTACTTGACTTTCAAGCATTTCAGAATATATTGTCACTGCTGATTGCAGAATGGAAACTTTGCTCGTATAAAGTTTCGTTGATTTTATGGAGAATCGAACCTACAGGCATAAGACATAATTTGCAGGAAAACCCACACCACAAGTGGGAACAATAGCAGATTTCACTATAAAATTATTACAGTAATTTTCACGGCTAGGTGCACCAGTGGAGTATAATTTCCTGCAATTCTAAGTGGATACTTCTATATGGAACACTCAGGACTCTTCGTAACTAAATTACTATCACTTACAAAAATGATGGCCATTATTTGAACACAAATGCACATGCATACATTTTTTTTTATGAAAACGTATTTACAAAAAGAGTTTAATATATGTTATTTGTATTGGATGGATTTAAATATTTTGTAACAAAAACGGAAATGTGTGCTGTAATATTTAGGTATGTTTTATAGCGCATTGTGGTCATACGCTTTTCACCCTAGTCACGAATAGGACGTGCTCGTGTTCTTTGCGTACACGTGCACACCAATAACTTGACAATAATTAAAGGCATAGACCACACCATACATTGACTGGACGCTGAAATCGGGCCTCTCATAATTGGACCTGGAAGCCCATTTACGTAAGTGTTAATGAAATGAGTTCTAATCATCACAGAGACCTCAAATAAAGATTAAATTCTTCGTCGTAACGTATGGAGTATATTGCAGAGCAGGGAATCTAAATTCACAATCTTATATCTTCAGTAGGCAATATACATCATACCTTCGGATACAAAGAAAATTGAAAATTCATCATAATTTCAAAGAAATATTGAAATTTTATAGAAAAATTGGCACATAGATACTACATGTAATGTACTTTAACATCCCACACAATTGAGTTTTGTTCCACCGACGGATTTGAAGCAATAACCTCAGAAATTGATCTATGTAGAGCTTTCGGTAGAGCTCATCCTTATAGCCGCAAGGTAAGGAAGGTCAAGAAATCCCAGTAATACAGAAAAATCTTAATAAAACCATAGCAATACTACAGAATAAAACTACATTAGTAGCCAAGAACTAAAAATGCATAATAAATCATGAGATGAAGATACTAGGAGAGCCGTCAAGACAATATAATGACATTTTGGTGCTGATACAACCCTTCATCACTAGAACAATCTACAGTGGCACCATGTCATTTCACATGTCTACTACCACCATCACTACTACGCAACTTTTCTGTTCCCTGCACTACATCACGCCATGGTTGTCTGCGTTATATCACTTCATGTTGAATATGTTACTGGTACATTTCATTATGGTTGCCTGCATTACATGATTTAATGGACTACTATGGTTAATCACTTTATGGTTGCCTTCATTGCATAAGTTAGTGGATGACTATTTTACATCGCTTCATGGTTGCCTACATTACATGACTTAATAGATGACTAGGTAAGTTACATCACTTCATAGTTGCCTCCATTACATAAATGATTTAATAGATGACAATGTTACATCACTTCATGGTTGCCAGAGTTAAATTACTCCATGGTGGCCTACATTACATCACTTCAGAGCTGCCAATGTTTAATCACTGCACTGGTGCCAATGTTAGATTACTTCACAGCTGCCAATGTTAGATCACTTTACCACGGCCAATGCTACATCACTTCACAGTTGTCAATGCTAGATCACGCCAGACCTGCCAATGCTGCATCATTTCACGCTACCAATGTTATAGCACTTCACGGCTACCAATGCTGTATCACTTCGCGACTACCAATGCCGTATCACTTCGCGGCTTCCAATGCTGTATCACTTCACTGCAGCCAGGGCTTCATCACTTCATGTCTGCAAGCTGCTCCAACTCACCCTTCAACTGTGCTGTCTGTTCTGATCATCTCGCTTAGCCCGTATACCAAAACCTAGTGAATTTCATTAACATTCCGTCAGCTGTTTACTTGGTCTTTCATTACAAATCGAGGATACCACAAATTTGAGAAGCTTCTCTACTACAAAATGAGACTGTTAATTTCACAAACTATTGCAAAACAGTTTTACTTTACTACAAACATCATGGGATGTCATAAACAGTCGCTCTAAGTAACTACACTTCCAGCTTAATTCTTTTATGAATTTATTGCGTGTCGAAGATTAAGAAGCATGTACAGGTTTGCGAGTCATTACTGAAAGTAAATGAATTAAATCAAATGGCTAAACAAAGTATGGAAAAGTAATGGGAGAACATATAAAATACGTCTGCGGCACCGTGCAGTCAGACCCAATTGCGGGACCGAAATCTGCCTAAGCGGCCAGTGTCCAGTCAATGTATTGTGTGGTCTATGTTAAAGGTAAAGTCAGGTTGATTGAACCCTTCACTGGGAGACTCATACGCACTGGTTCATGCTTCAGATATAAGCCAACTGACCCTAGTGGAATAAGTACAGCTGCAGTCGACCACGGGTCAGTAGGAAATATGGCGTCATCGACGGAAGCTTCAACGACCCCTAACCTCCCATTTCTGAGCAATGTAAGTGCCCCACGGTAGCCATGCTTACCAAAAAAGTTTGCTGACTCAACGCCTCGGGTGCCACAAAGACCGCTCGGCCGACATGTCGCTCGATCCGGGCTCCTCTACTACACCAGTCACTTACGCAGGGCCTGCTGCTATCGTGGTATATATGCCTACACTAACGGCATCAAAACTTTGTAAGGCGTCGGGAGCCGTTGTCAGTTCACTGCTTACCAAGTAGGAAAATTTATACTGTGAATCTATCGTAGGCTACAGATACTACACGTACACATTTCAACATAAGTTGCCGCATGTCAACATAAGTTGTAATGTAAGTTAACTGATGATCAAGTATTTTATAAGTCAAAAAAGCAACAGAAGCTGTTAGTCTGTTTACTTAATGATTAGTTACGCAGCCATTCAGATTAATTACTTGAACGATCTTTTTCTCAGCCTTGCTTAAACGATTGACATAGACAATACTAGACTGGTACCTACGATCTTACTTTCTTCTTGTCAGAAAGCCCCGTTACTTCCATATCCTCCGCATGGTATTTATGAACCTTTGCTTTCATCTTCAAAGCCAGTAGAATACATTGAATTTTATTGAGATGGGGTAACTGTCATGGCTACTTCCAATTTTTCATCTGAAACCAGGATTTCACACACTTTTTTATGTACCTAAAGAATAATTCTCTCGCTGGAACATCAAGCGATGTCCAAGCCGCAAGTTCATAGTAGGCTCATCACTGTTTATACAAGTATTCTTTATTTGCAGTTTCATAATCCCATTCACGCGGTTAGGACTTCCTGCCTCTGAAACATTCGTGTTGGATCTTTCATAACCTTCGTGTTGAATCCAATGTAACCTTCTTCGTGCTTCTCACCATATCGACTGCTGAAACTCTCAGCCTTTGCCTATGTCGGGACGACGCTGCTCGACGCACCGTGGTCCTCGTAGCCAATTAGGTTCCTGGGAACCGCTAGAGAACCTACCTTATCTTCGGTGCTTCTTCGCCACTTCCCCAGCTTTGATTCCCTCTATTCGTTGATAATTTAGGTAAGTGTTGTTTTTTTTATCTAATATTTAAAACGTCGAATATTTTTACCCTCTCTAAGCGTGGTCGCTGGACTGAGCTCTACCCCGGTCCTTTACATGTAGTTATTCTGTATTTTATACAAAATTGCAACGCTTTTTTGCATAATTTGGAAAAGTCAGCAGCATGATTTCCATCATGAAACAAATGAGATATATTACTTGGTAAGCTATGGAAAAGGGAAGAGAGTGTTCCTTTTGAGCGGTTACTCATTTATAAACTAGAGAAGTACTCTGAGAGCGCATGCTCCGTCAAGCAAGTAAATATTAGAAATACATACACTAATTCAAATTGGTCCTGAAACCAGGATTTCCGTTTTATCATCGCCAACATTTGATTATTCGTACTTTTTAACACTTCTAGCAAAACCTACCTGAAATTTCTTGAAGATCTGTCCATAATTTGTTCAGTTAGGTTCTAACCAGCTTCGAAATATAGACACAAATGGACCCGCAGATCATTAAAAAATTTAGTCAGTTGCTCTTTGAACACATTTCCAATTTCTGCACATTGCAAGAAGATCCTTTCTTAAGCGTGTTACTTATGTTACCAAGAAAAAATAGGCAGATAAACAAATAAGCGGTGGGACGGATCTTAACCAAAACTTAAGCATCTGTTCCTTCTAATATACCTGCCTAACATTCCCTATAAATTTGATAGCAATCCGTCCATAACTTTTTCAGTTATCTTGGTGGAGGACAGGCAAACAGCTTAACAAATGACAGACAGGTCTGACAAAAACATAACCTCCTTGGCGGAGGTAAATATTTCAAGTGCAATCTTGGTCGTAGAGCACTGGGATCAATTGAGGTTCCAGATATCCTGTCTGCAGGTAGTTATACAAATGTTGAATAATTATAGTGTTCCGCAGCTGAAAAACTAACAGTAGTCACATCCAAGCATTTAAAAATCCCCTTACCCATTTGATCATGGAAAAGCAAACATAGTTCAGCTGGTGTCGGCTTGATGAACGGTCCGATGTAATAAGTGTGTCATCTTTACCTGAGCAACAAAAAACAACGTACCTTATCGTATGTTGGTCATACTGCAATATGGATTGAGTGGCCATACTTCTAACTCACATCAAAGGATAACGGTGAGGTGCATTACCATACATGCAGCTCACAGCAGCAGCGAAAAAGGATGAAGACGATGGTCGTCATAACCGAAATAATAACAGTGGTTCTAACACGAAGCCTACTTTCCAGAGACTGCTATTGCATAAAACAACTAATATTTTGTTTCAGAAAACATCTTCCTGAAACATTAAGTATCCACTCATTCCATATATGCTCCTGTTAACAACACTACCAAAAATAAACAATAAGGAAGCGTGAACTGTAAACAATGTACTGCTGCAAGCAGTAGACAATCACTCTCACCGGACAGGCAACCCCTTGAAGTGTGTTGCCCGTTGTCTGCACCACAGCTTCCCATGAAATTTCTCTCTCAGCAAATGCACAACAAAAGTTACTTCCAATATCAACTATACAAAGTGATGTATGAATCTCAATTATGGGATTCTTTAGAATAAATTGAGAAAAATAATATGTGATTAACGTTGAGCTATAACAGAACTGAAAGATAGCGCTGCTTGTGAATATATTTTCTACGCTACAATAATCACCTGAGATTTTGTTCAAAATAGTTTGCTAAGCGCTTCGGGAACAACTAGCGGAAGGCTTAGCTTGTAAGTATATGCCTTCGATGAATATCATATTCCGTGTCAGGCAAGCAGGAAACTTTTCTCGGCCAGCAGCGGCTTCATCTTTTCACACTGTCCTTTATGAAATTGAACTCACAAATCTATTTACTATTGTACATTAGTTAAGTTTGAACAATTAAAGTTGCCAGTGCCATCAGTAAGTCAATAAAGCATTAAATTTGCATTAAAAAAATACATCATACTTTTGTATCTCTTCATAAGTTTCTAAATACTGCTTTAGACCATTGAAATTTTAATAAAATATAAAAATTATATATTTATAATTTAAAAATATAATAATAAAATAAAATAAAATCATTGTAGGTGCTGTACAGGAATTAATATTTCCCATAAGCGCTTTAAGTTATACGTCACTAGATGTAGAAATTTAAACCTCTGATATAGAAATAAATTAAGGTCTCTGAGAAAGAGAAATGTATATCTGAAGTACTAAGCAAGCAAACGAAGAAGAAGTTACTCAAACACACCTGCACTCACTTCATCACTTCAAGTTCGTGAGAGAAAACAGGTTTCAAGTTTACTGAGCATTAGATATTGGAAAGGAAAGTTCTACATTGGCGAACAGGAAATGAGAAGTATTTTTGTATTGAAGAGTCTGGTTTGAATGTAGCAGCGATTGCTAAGAAGAGGAGAAAAAGAATTAGCCATGTTATGAGTAGACTTATGCAAAATCCTGATGAATACCCCAACCGAAACATACAGGTGGCTCTTCGAAGCTATCCCCAACGGCTCACTGCATATTGCTTAGAGAGGCTTTGAAAGGTTACAAGAGTTCAAGAACTTATCAAACCTCGCATGTCTTTAATATTGCAATAAGAAGAGTTCATCAAGTATTACATGATTTTCAGAATTTTTATTCATGAAAAACAAACAAGGCGCAAGCACTCACGAGGAAACATAAGAGTTACGGAATAGAATAGGTGAAGGAAAGGTAACTTGGATTGATAAAAAAGGAAGAATGTGATTTTTTTTTATTGAAAATATTTTTGTTTGATTTGCATGGTACGAATGGTTGTCAGTCATACTGGCATGATTTGAGAAAGGTGAACGTATTTCTTCCCTTCTTCTTTCTTTGTGGCGATTTGGTGGAGTGTCACTTTTGATTTGGGGAACATTTGCCTCTAATGAAAATTCTAAGTTTGTTGAAATGAATGTCAAATATTGTGTGATATACACTTAAGTTTCAGAAAGCAGTATTATAATATATCTTCAATGTCATGAAAACAATATCAAGTTATTTTTTAACCGGCTAATACTGCATTACATACATACTCTAACAATATCAGCGTCCCGCATTCTCCAACCATGTCTTTGGAATTGAATGCAATTGAATACCTGTGAGATATCCTTTTAAGCCATATTTTTCAAAATGGAAGACAGTTTTATGACAAGAAATTATTTATGGAATGGTTTGAAAAATATTTGGAAAAAATATTTCGTAAAAACCCTTACTAATTTAACGAAATTAGTGCAGAAACGATGCGTAGAGGTTCTACAACCTCAAAGTAATGCTTTAAATACTGAATTAATTTACTACAGCATAAAACTAGATTGTTCATTAATATTTTTTTTTTCTACTGCCCTCAATTTATTCCTCCCAAAACTTTAAATTTTTATTACTAGTGCATGTGGTATAACTTAAAACCTATGGGAAACATTAGTGCCGTGAACTTGTTATTAAAACAACTACGATAGTCTATATTTTAAAAAATATTATAGGAACTAGAAGCAGTATTGAAAGAGTTATAATAAAATATGCAAGTGCCCTGAACTTATTTCCACCACTATATTAGCAATGTTATCTTAACCTTCACGAGACGTTTCTTTATATTACAATTCTAGCGAAACACAGCCGTCATTGTTGTTAAGTAATTTGATTGCACAAATATGAGACTATTTTGTTCTTTTCTTACGTTGCGAAATCTGAGTTTTTGTTCAACAAAAGTTATTAGTGATGAGTTCTTGCTTGCATTGCGGTGCAGTGACATTTTTCAGCGTGCGTGATGTCCTTTTCAAAATTGTGGCCTTGGTTTGTGAGCGTATTAGTTTATGATTCCATCTTACTACTTGCGCAGGTTAAAGATATTGGCATCGTATGTCAAACACTAGTGTTCGTTACTAATAACGTGTTACAAGGGGGTTTAATAATCTTATCCCGTGGGTACGGCATTATTAATTAATTTAACTAAGCAAGTAATCACCCACACCAGATGCTTTTATTGTTGTGAATGGGAACGACCATGACCAGGAAAGAGTTGCCTGCCTGAAATCACGCTAGTGATGCTTCTCAACACCGTACTTTTGAATGAAGCTGTTGTTTTATTTATGTCTGATGTAAGGCTCACTGCCACCAAATCGCCTTGTGTAAACTTCTAGAATGAAAATCTCATGTAACTACATCATGTTCATACCTCAGTGGCCACTAGTCAGTTTGTCACAATGGAGTTTATTTGCTTAAAACCGAAAGAATGTGTTCAAAAACACCTTCTCTGCGAGAAACTGTCTACATGTCCCATGCGACTGACCTAATTTTTAATCGGAAAACTCGTACCCACAACCCACCCCAATCGTGATAGAAACCCTTTATGAAATGTCACTTTTGTTTATCCCATTATCATTTGCTACAAACTTCCCTTGTCACCTTTACCAATGTCCATGGCAAAACTTTCAGCTATTTCTTTTTCATGAAGATTAAAATTAATACACTTGGGTAACAATAAAGATTGGCAAAATTATATGATTATGCAATAAATAGCGATATGATGTAGAAAACCTTCACAATAAAGAAAATAGCTGTTCTCCAAGCGTTCCGTCGTAAGATATTAGTAAATGACTATTGGCGGTTATACAATGTACCTTGACTTGTTTTGTTATTGTCTGCGCGTCATGGTTGAAGGATTAGAAACAGGCATTCAAGGGTCAGTTGGTGCCAGTTTATCGAGTACTTACAAGCAAAGAGCTAGGGCACTCTGAGAGGGCTTACCTCAGCCAAGGAAGTCAATGTTCACGAAAAATTCAAATTGGTCCTGAAACGTTCCAAAACTTCCTTTTATCATAATCGAACTTTGATCATTTGTGCCTCTTGACACTAATAACAGTTTCTGTAATTTTTGTGAGGATCCATTTGTAACTTTTCAGATTAAGTCTCTGACAAACATAAGAACAAACAAAGAATCAACTAATGGAGAAACAGATGCTAACAAAAATTTCGTAAATTGCTCCAAGTAATATTCCTAACAACTCGAGCAAATTTCATTCAGATCTGTCCATGACTTTTTGAGTTATGTTATCAAGAAAAAGCGGCAGACAAGAAAAAAGTAGCAGATAAATAAACAGTTGAACGGATCTTCACCGAAAGTTTATCAGCTGTTCCTCCTATCGTGTCTAACAATCCGTGACATTTCGTAAAGATCCGTCCATAACTTTCTCAGTTGTCTTGGTGACAGAAAAACAGCAAAACAAATAGCAGACAAACGCCGACAAATGCATAACCTCCTTGGCGGAGGTAATAACAGTTGCTTCGTTGCTTTTGGCAGATTAGATGTAGTAGAAAATGAAATTACGCTGATGATGCTTTTTAACACCGTACTTTTCAATGAAACTGTTGTTTTGTTTATGTCGGATATAAGGCTCACTGACACCAAATCGCCTTGTGCAAACTTCTAAAATGAAAATCTCGTGTAACTACATCATGTTCATGAAAGAATGTGTTACCGTACACATTAGATCATATTTCTTTTTACTCATATCCGCGCCCGGATTAGCCTATAATTAAAAATTATTCACCCGAAGACCTAAAAATACTTTTAATTTTTTGGACTTGCTTCACATATTGTTGAACGGAACGTATGGTTCTAAAATGCACTGAAATTTAGCCTTCTTGTGTGTTTTTCAAACATATTCGATAGCTTTCATTGAGCACGGGCATTAGCGCACAAGAGAGCAATGTTTAATTTTATTGCAGTACTTCACACCGCTTACACGATCTGCATTTAGGGGAACACTCGGGTAAGTTGCTCAGAGAGTGGCAAAGGCAAATGGACGCTCGGGCTCTTCCTTCTATTTGCCGCTCCAAGAACTGTAGTATATTGTCAGGGCGGAGTAATATCTTCCAATTTTTCCCCCCACGTCCGCAGCAGGATCGTTTAGGCAACTTTAAGTGCAGGCAGCCATTATAGCCTGGTTCAGGTCTGTGATGAGTGGTCACACATTAATGAGTCTCGTTTTAATTACACAACTTTTCTCACTTAGTTGATAACTTTCTCTCAAGCGATTTGTGCTCTCTGGAGGCGAGGTCTTCCCTTCCTATCGGTTGTTGTTCTTTGACGGCAAGGGAACGGCCTCTATGGCAGCTCGATTCTTTTACTGTGCCTTCGAAACAAACTTGCTTTGGATAGTTTCTTCGTTGCGCTGAGCATTACAGCACGAAGGAATTGTCTGTTAGACAATAAAAAGTAATCAAAATCATTCAAAAACTTCAACAGTAGACGTCAGTTAAATGTGATTGCGGTTCCTACCATCGCAGTGAGCTCAAGAAGAAAGTATTGCACCATCAGTTCCTGCGATATGTTATCGCCCTCATTGTGTACGGTCATCTTTCGAACTTTTGTGTATCGAGTTTGATGCTCAAGAAAAATAAAACATATACCGAGGTCTACACGAGAGAGTCGCACCACAAGACCAGAAGGTTAGAGCTCACGACTGTAGCTCGATCGGAGCTCAAAGCAAGAGAATTTGAGATTGAGACCATGAAACGTGAGCTCAAAAACTCATAAACTGTCACGTTCGTATATAACACCAGCAAATAAATCTTTGACCCAAATGCCACCATTGATTGTAACCACAAATTGGTGCTCCTTTTTAGGTTCACGGCATAATAATCAAGAGAAGTGCTTGTCAACACTTTCTACTTATTTGCATTGTGTATCTTTCTATCTGCCTCTTTACATATATAATCTTTAAAAGAATTATGATAAACACACGTGTGCGCAAGTATATTTATTTATTGATATAAAAAATATACAATACAGTAAACTCCTACGCTCTTCTTCACTTATCTATTTGTTCATAAATTTATTTCCACATTTGTCGATGCAAACTATGACTTGTGGAAAGTGCACAGAGCACAAGAGGCATTGTTCATTTGTGATTAGATCTGTAATATGGCTGAGTGTTGTGCAAATGTATTACAGTTTATACAACGTGTCTTTGAACTGTGAGCAGCAGCAGCAGCAGCTTATACCTGCTTCCTGTTGTTCCCACCGGAGACTGTATGCCATAGTTTCCCCTGTCTAATACTGAGGGAGTAACGTACAGACAAACCAGTAGATGGATGGACAGATAGAACCACAGGCAGAATAATATTAGTCTACTGTATAACTAGAGCACTGTGAGCGCATATATCGCCGCTAAGCAAGTCAACGTTAACGAAAACTTCAAATTGGTTCAGAAACTACGATTGCCTCTTTATCAGTACAAAAATCTGGTCATTTGTGCTTTTTGACAGCAATAACAGCTTCTCTATAGTTTTGTAAATCCGTCTGTAACTTCTTGAGTTATGTTCCGACAAACATTTTGAAAACAATAGTCAAACATACAAACGGACAAACTGATCATCATCAAAATTTTATGAATTATGTCTTTTAACATTTTCAACAATACTTGTGAATTTCGTCAAGATACGGTAATGACATTTTTGAGTTATATTGTTAACGAACATAAAATCAAACAAAGACAAACATACGGAGTAACAGATTATCACAAAAATTTGGATATTTACTGTAAGTGATATACCTAACAACCCGTGTAAATTTCATAAAAATACGTTCAGAACATTTTGAGCTATGGTACTAAATGTAAAGTCACCTGTGATTGTACTCTCTCCTGAGATACACACACGCAGTGGTTCGTGCTGCAGATATAGGCCGCCCACGGTAGCCACTGAAATTGCGCGCTGCACAGTTATATTGGAGTACCGGGGATCGAGCCCCACACTAGGCGCAGCCTCCCTCAAGGCACTCGGCGCACCGAATCAGCGCATTTGCTTGTGCACATAGCTATCTTGGGGGTACCTGCCCTAGGGTAGGGGGGTGGCTGGTCGTTGAACCGTCAGTTTCGGCGCCATAGTTCTTAGCAACCGGTTGTCGGCGGCAGCTGCACTTAATTACTCCTCTGGGGCCAGTTGGTCTATATCTACCGCACGTACCAGTGCGAGTGAATTTCCCACGGGAGAGTGCAGTCAAAGTTGACTTTACCTTTACCTATAGCTGGTCACAGAGGAATAAGTACAGCTGCAGCCGACCACGGGTCGCAAGAATATGGCGTCGAAGCGAAAGGTTCAACGGCCCACAAGCTCCCCTTCCCTCCCATTTCTGGTCAGGCAAGTGCCCCTACCCAGCTTCGCATACCAAGCAATTGCCACTCAGCACGCTGGATGCCACAAAGATCGCTCGGCAGTCTCGCAGCTCGATCCTGACACGGGCAACACCATGATAGCTACGCAGCATTTGCAGATTTTTTGAAGGCACTAATATGACCTGTGCCGAAAGTTTGGCCAAATTAAAATAAGTTTAAAAGGTCTATCAATATCGATCAAAATGAACCAGCCCAGATGTCAAGCAGCGTTCTCATTACTAATTGAGTTATACGTACTTCCACCACAAAGGTTATGTATTGTCGTGTTTTTCTGTCTGTTTGGCTGTCTCTTTGTCTGTCACCTAGATAACTCAACAATTATCGACGGATACTTATGTAAACAAACAGGGATTGTTATGCATGTTAGTAGCAACAGATGATTAACTTTTGGTGAAGATCCGTTCAACCGTTTGTTTGTCTGCCCATTTTTAGTACCATAACTCTAAAAGTTATTGATAATTTTTTTTAATTTGCATGAATTGTTAGGTATATTACGAAGAGTAAATGGCCGATTTTTATTTGTGATGATCGGTTTGTTCGTTCATTTATCTCTGTGTTTAATTTTGTTTTTGTTAGCAATATACCTCAAAAAGTTATGAACGGTTCTTTATAATATTTACAGGAATTGTTAATAATGTTAAAAGACGTAAAGTAGGTATTGAATTGTGGTGACATTCGGCTGGTTCGTTTGTGTGTTTGACGAATGTCTATCAAAATGTGCGCTAACAACATTACTCGATAAGTTATGACTGAGCTTTCAAAAAATTTACTGAAACTGTAATTGCTATCAAAAGCACAAATGATTAGATTTTGGTGTTGGTACAAAGAAAATCATAGTTTCAGTACCAATTTGAATTTTTCGTTACCGTCGCTTTGTTTGGAGGAACTATGCGCTTTCAGAGTGCTCTAGTTTCTTGGCGCGACTTGACTTTCAAACATTTCAAAACTAATTATCGCGCTTTTACTTGCAGGAAAAAAGAAATTCGCTCTCGCAATCTCATGATGGCTAAGCTTTCGGTGCTTCAAAGGAAGATCAAGCAGACAAGTATAAGGTATATCTTGCAGTGAGACCCTTTCCGCAAGCAAAAACAATAAACAGCTTCATTACGAAATTATAAAGGCAAAGTCAAGTTAGACCACACCCTCACCTGGGAAACCCACATGCACTGGTTTGTGCTGCGGGTACAGGCCCACTGTCCCCAGATGAGTAAGTGTAGTCGCAGTCGCCCTCGGGTCACGAACTATGGCGCCAAATTGAAGGAAGGAAGAAATGACCCGAGACCTCCCACCCCCCTCATCTCTGTGGGGGGGCAGTTCCGCCACAGCGCTGTGCATGCACACACAACTGCCGAGTCAGCACACCAAGATCTGCAAAGAGCTCGTGTGTCTCACGGGGCATCGAACGAGCGATACAAGGTGTCAGAGCTGAGAACGGAAACATGCAGCTACCGTGACATTTAGGTAATCTGACAGTAAATATTTGTGTACGTGTTTCCTGCCATTGCTCTGGAGATTGTGGCCGTCCTATCACGCTACTGTATTCTAAAAACCGTCAAGAAAAAATTTGACCAGATTGCAGATGACGGCAAAAGGAAGACCCTTCAAAATTGAACGCACTTCTTGCTCTGGCAATTCTCAAATTCAGACATCTCTTAGAGAGCTCATAAATCTTTGTTTTCGATTCTTCTCGTATCAAAACTTAATTTCTTTCGATTTCTTGATGCATCAGTGTAACTTTAATATCCAACTTTGTATAAAAAAACGAAAGTACGATGGCAAATTCTTTGCCATCATTTTGAAACACAGGATACGCTTGTAGTTACGTGTCTTTTTTCCTGTGATGAAAACAGATTAGTAAAAATCGAGTCAGGTTGGAAATGACTAAAGTGATGAATCCCCAAATATGACAGCGCTCTTAATGAGCTGAAGTTTGAAGTTTAAGCATCAGAGACGAGTGAAGTCTAACTTTTAACAATGTCACGGATTTCAAGTTGTACTTGTTTCCCTAATCCAGTCTTTACTCGCTTTGAACTCACGATTCACAAATTCAGCAGAATAGCAAACCCATAAATATATAGAAGAAAACAGACGTTTCGCTGAAGCATAGACAACACCATACATTAACTGGACACTGAAATTGTGCCTCTCACAATTGGGTCTGGAAGCCGCTTTACGTAAGTGTTAATAAAATGAGATATAATAATCACAGAGACTTCAAACAGAGATTAATTTCTTCGTCGTACCGTACGTTAGGAATGCGTTGCAGAGCAGGGAATCTAAATTCACAATCACATATCTTTAGCAGGCGATATATCTCATACCTTCGAACACCAAGAGTAACTGAAAATTCATCATAATTTCAAGGAATATTAAAATTTTATGGAAAAAATTGGGACACAACAGAAGTTTTTTCCAACGACAAATTTGAGAAATAACCTCAGAAATTGACGTATGTAGAGCTTTCGGTAGAGCTCATCCCTATAGCCGCAAGGAAAGGAAGGTTAAGAAATCCTAGTAATACGGAAAAAACTAATTAAAACCACAGTAATAGTACAAAATAAAACTATATTAGAAGCCATGAACTAAATATGCATAGTTAACCATGAGATGATACCAGGACAGCCGCTAAAAGATATTAAAAAGACACTTAGTGCTGATAGACCCCTTCAGCACTGAAACCATCTACAGTTGCACCATGCCATTTCACATTACTACCTAGGAATATTACGCCACTTTGTGGTTGCCTACGTTACATCAATACATGGTTGCCTAAGTTGAATCACTTTCATAGTTGCCTAAGTTGAATCATTCCATGGTTGCCCAAGTTGAATGACATCATGGTTGTTCCCTACACTACATCACGTAATGGTTGTCTGCGTTATCTCTTCAGGTTCTATATGTTAGTGGTACATCTCATCTTGGTTACCTACATTTCGTGATTTAAAAATGGATTACTATGTTTAATCACATCATGGTTACCTACATTACACAATTTAGTGAACGACTGTTTTACATTGGTTAATTCATGGTTGCCTATATTACATGATTTAATAGATGACTATGTTACATCACTTCATAGTTGCCTCCATTGCATATATAATTTAATAGATGATAATGTTACATCACTTGCTGAGCTTATATTACTCCATGGTGGCCTACATTACATCACTTCACAGCTGCCAATGTTATATCACTTCACAGGTGCCAATGTGAGATCACTTCGCAGCTGCCAATGTTAGATCATTTCACAACTGCCAATGTTAGACCACTCAAAGCCAACCAATGCTATATCATTTCACTGTTGAAGATGCTAGATCATTGATCATTTCTCGGCTACCAATGATGTATCACTTCACGGCTACTAAAGCTGTATCACTTCACGGCTACCGATACTGTATCACTTCGCGGCTACCAATTCTGTATCACTTCACTGCTGTCAGTGCTCAATGCTACACCACTTCACGGCCGCCAATGCAATATCACTTCACTGCTACCATTGATATATTATTTTACAGCTTCCAATGCTAGATCACTTCATGGCAGCCAGTGCTTCATCACTTCACTGCTGCCATTACTATATCACTTTACAGCTTCCAGTGCTAGATCACTTCATGGCAGCCAGTGCTTCATCACCTCACATCTGTCAGGGCTTCATCACTCCATGTCTGTAAACTGCTCCGACTCACCCTTCAGCTCTACTGTCTGTTCTGATCATCTCGCTTAGCCCGTAAACCTACCAAATAAATTTTATTAACATTTTCATCAACTGTTTACTTGATTCCTTACAAATCAAGCATACCACAAATTTGAGAAGCTTCTCTTCAACAATATGGGCTAGAGCAAGTACCAAAGGATGTCAAACAGTTGCTCTATGTAATTGCACTCCATGCCTTAATATTTTTGATAATTTGTTGCGTATAGAAGTTTTAAAAATATGTACAGGTTTGCCAGTCTTTACTGAATGCAAAAGAAGTAAGTCAAATAGTTAAACAAAATGTGAAAAAATAATGGAAGAACGTATAAAAATGCGCCTCCGGCACTGTGCAGTCAGGCCCAATTGCGGGACCGAAATCTGCCTTAGGGGCCAGTGTCCAGTCAATGTATGGTGTGGTCTATGGCTGAAGTAATTAGATTATACGATCTTTTCGTGACCGGTTGCAGCACGTTTTTAGCATTTTTAGTAAATAGAAGAAAGGCATTTGGCAATACGGTACTTAATTATGTCGTGCACGCAATCCCACTCGAAGTCCAGTTGCTAGGGCTGATCGCCTTATAAATTTATTCTTGCGAATGAAATCATCATCTGCTGTTAGGCGTCCGTGGCAATATNAAGGCATTTGGCAATACGGTACTTAATTATGTCGTGCACGCAATCCCACTCGAAGTCCAGTTGCTAGGGCTGATCGCCTTATAAATTTATTCTTGCGAATGAAATCATCATCTGCTGTTAGGCGTCCGTGGCAATATCTCTTAGCATAATCGTTTCGGAAATTCTATACTTGTTGGGCATTACTTGAGAGGTTTAACGTATTTTCACCTACACTGTTCTTGCACGGTACACCTACAGTGTGTATGAAAGAATTGCCACACTTTTGCTGCTGTAGGAATTAGTCTCAATGAAACTGATATGCATGAATAGAGCTGCCTGGAATATCAATGCTCTGCTTGGGACAGGCTCTACGGATACACCGGAAGAATACGATTCCATAAATTTTCGCCTAGAGGCATGTGGCTGAATAATGAGCGAGATAATGGTCGGCATCAGGGAGAAGCGATTTTGCAATCAAAACGAGCTGTTTAGACTAGCGTATCGAGGCTCTAGTGAGTGGAGCTGGAGCTGTTAGAGCTCTTCTCAGAAACTGTAAATTATGCCAAGCAATCATACGGTGATCATCCGCCATCGGTTGCTAGCGTGAAAAAGCGAGAAAGAGTTTATTCATTCCTTCAATTTAAGTATTGATTGCTTTAAGCACGATGTAGGTATTGTTTTCTTTATGTTTTCACAGAAAATGAAAGCACGCCTAGGTTTGAAAAAAAGACTAGCGTTACTTGAGGAGGCAATAAAAAGTATTTATGCAAATGCCACGTGCTGAAGTCATAAAAACAGGCTTAAAAACTTATCATGCTATACATGTTGCGCGCGTTTGGTGGATTTGCGCGATCGATCGATCGCGCTAATCCACCAAACGCGCACAGCATAGATACTACAAGAGAGACAGCACTCAGGTTTGTATTGCATTGAAAACTCCCTATATCATCCACAAACTTCTGTCATCTTTCTAACAACGCTGTACTACATACTCAGAAAATAGTGGAACTAAAATAGGCAGTACCTGTTAGTTCGTGCACCAGTGCCAGTAAGTCACAGTAAACAAACCTTGTAGCTGCCAACGTATAAAATGTCGGTGTGCCCGGTCGGTGAAAAGCGATAGTTAAATGAAGTCCCACTGATAACGTTATACCTCTGGGTACGATTTCCGTCGTGATGACGCACTGTCCTAGTCACCTTATTTCGATATAGAATAAAAAAAGGGCGCCATCAATTTCACGTCAGCAAGGTGTTAGCCTCTTGCTTCCACTGCCACCAAAACATCTCAAAACATCCAGGACTGCATCAGAGGCACAGGTCAGTATTTTTTGTCTACACCAAAACTTCTGTGTTTTTACTTGAGGATAAATCAGAGATACATATAAGGTATTATATGTATCTCTGCTATATATATTATAATATATATGATACAATATATCATAATATATATTATTATCGAGGGGATTTCACGACCCAAATTGGATCGGTTGAGCGATGTTCAGCTCTACACTCTGGCGCCGGGTCACATCCCGCGACCTAAGGCTCATACATATTATAATATTATTATTAAATATTATTATATATTAAATTATTTTATATATATTTACTTATTTGCCCTCATTTTCCCTACCGCGCTCTTCTGAAATTGGATAGGAAAAAATTATGTCAGGTTGGCGATCGTGGCAAAACTTAGAAAGCCTCTAATTATTAAATGCATTTCTCGCTCTGCCGATTTTAAAATTGGAGCATTGAAGTGATCAGAAGTATCTCTTAGCACTCTCACGGATGCTGAGTTTTCCCTGTCTTTAAGCAACAGCAACGTAGTTACTCCTATTTCAAAATGCACGCATTGGAGAAGATGATAAACGAAGCAAAGGACAAGATAATCCTCATAGTACACTAAGGCCACGAAGTGGAGTGAAGAAAACGAAGGCTTCGTCCAGTAATTTTTTTTCTCCACCTTCAATTTTTTTTATGATACAGCTTCTTACTGGCGTGGAAAATCTTCGACTGAAGTACTTTCATATCACTGTGTACAATTACACACAGCTGCATGCAGCTCATACTTTGAGCGATGCTTGACTGTTGCTGGAAATAAATTATAATTTCTATGCAATAGCACCAAAGAGAACGCAATGCGGTTACGTGAGCCGGATGAAAACTTTATATTACGGAGCAAGATGAGTTTCTGGAAGTCCCAAAGGTAACCTATCGAGGGTATCGAGGGGCAATACCTGAAACTCAATGCAGCGCGTTGAAGCCATATGAAGTCAAGCTTTGAAAGCTTATTTTTGGCGCCCAAATAAAACTAGCTACATTGAATACCCTACACACCACATTAAAGTTCCCTGGCCTGAACTTAATTTCTGCTTACAGTACCGCAGCTATCATATAATTTTAATTATACCACTGCCTGGGTTTGGTATAAGTTTTATCTGACGCTAACCTGTGCCAATGGAACTCATGTGAGTGGAGATTGGTGTTCAACTTTAGCTGTCTGAGTGCATTCAGCTTACAAGTTCCAGTGCAGGGCGGTGCTCAGGCAGCCAGCGCTGTAGACTTTTGGCTCTTTGGAGAAGCCCTCACAGTTCCATAGAGTTGCTGGATGCGTGTTGTAAGCCCAGGCAATATTATTTATTTGGTCGTAAATTTGGAGTGGAGCTGGCCTGCAGAGACCTTGCGCCCGGAGGAGTTATTGTACCTAAAAGAAGTAAGTACTGTTCCAAATACGACGCTCTGCATGAGGACGTACCGTATATCAAATTTGTGTCACATCTTGAGGTAGAAAAGTGCTGCCCAAACTGTTTGGACTGATGCACCTTAGAGCCCAGTTACATTCCTAGCCCCACTCCCTCGTCAAGGCAGTTCATAGTAGCGCCGACTATTGCATGTATTTTGGTAGGTATATGTTATGCTACGTTTAATTTCACAACAAGATCAAGCACAAAAGTGTTTCACCAAAAAAAAAATAAAGCACAATTCAATAAAACTTTATTTGTTCATTTCAACTGTCATTAATACGAAAAATGCTTTCAAGGACCCACTGTAATCCGAAGCATGTTGCTTCACTGATCTCTAGTAGATGATAGGAAGTAACATAGGCTTGGTGTATGGCTATCAGCTTCTCACCATCCGGCTGTATCTCACTGAGGGTGTGTTCGATTGGGCACCAAAAATTAGGCCTTCGAGCTTAACTTGTTCGACCCGGTTACCCTTGAGACTCCCAAAACTCAATCTTGCTCCGCAACAGAGAGTTTTGAACAGGCTCAACGCGTTTCTTCTAACATTTGCAGTGACAAATCCAGAGCTTCTGCCTGAAGTATCGGACAAGCCAAGCCTCGGAGGCTTAATTTTGGCGCCCAATCGAACGTGCTCTATGAAGCAGACGGAGATCCTCCACGTTCAGTAATTTCAGTCTCTTTCTTTGCTTGGAAGAAAATAAGGTGACTGCGTTGAAACCATTTTGTTCAAGTTCAACGTAGAGAATTCAAGTAAGAACATTTTCTTCTGGTGGCACACTTTTGGATAGCACTCAAATTATTTTTTGTTTTCCTTTTTTAACGAAAATCATTGATACGATGTCGTGGATTTTGTCAACTCAACAACGTTTTACATTGAAACGAGCTTCCCCTCCTCTTGCCTCGCTCCTACCATCTGAAGCAGGGTTCACACTAGAGATATTTGGAGCCTTCAGTACCCGTCGAGGGTCTGAAAGCTTTGGTGCTCACTTGTTAACAGCATAGCTTTGCATAGGCAAAAGTGCATAGCTTCGCAAGTTTTAGTTCCTTCTACACTTAAATATTTATCCCCTTGCTAAATAGTCAGCCAGCTAACCTGACGGTCATCATTCTGGGCACTATCTTAGTCTCAACACACAGCCGCGTCTGCATGACCACAACTAAACGTATGAACAAGTTGTGCTGTCTACATGGATCACAAGACTATAGTGTGAACTGGGCTCTCTAGTGGACTGATTACCCAGTCGGGTGTTGTTTATTCCGAAAGCAGGCAATGCACAACAAAAGCCTCTTGCTTTTCTTTATGCTCACTGTTAGGTTGGTCCAACAGCCTGGAGTACTTCACTCTCGCAGTCCGCACTTCACGAATGACCTCTTCTCTTGCTAGTCACATGCCTGCTCTAGTACATAGCGTTCTATATATATATGTGTGTGTGTTCGTGTAGGTGTGTGTGTAGGTAGGTGTTTGTGTATACAGTACCGTGACCGTACGTGTTAGGCAAATATCTTTGGCGTACTTTCTGCTCACTCAGTGACACACTACGCGGGGTACATTTATGAGAAGTTTTGACCCTAAAAAAGTAATTATGGCGCTTTCTTTTTAATGAATTATATTTTACCATAGTTGCCCTCAACGGCAGAAGACTTTCTGTAGCGGTACTGGAGCGCAGTTATGACGATGTTAAAATCTCTCTTGTTTGAGACGTTTTCACCACACAAAAGTCTGGCCCACACCTCAGTCATTGCATGCCAACAGTTCGTGATTGTAGATATGAATTTGTTCCCATCCACCTGATTTGCCAGACTTAGTCCACTCTGAGTTTCATCTGTTTCCACTAATGAAAAAAGCAATGCTTGCTCGTAAGTGACATCGTATTCGGTGTTGGAAGGTTCCTGAAGTCTCAAACAAAAGAGTCTTCAACACGGAGACAAAGGCGCTTCAGCACAGATAGAGATAGTGTTCTGCTACTTAGGGAGACGACCTACGTTAAAACCATGATTAGTTTTTTGATGCTCAATGATCTCCACACACCCGTCGTAATTAATGTATTCACTCCACAATATCGCACGAGTCTGCTATGCCAAATTCTCAACATATTTAATCTGATGAATATAGTGCCCGTAGTCTTAAGCACGCAAGACTGTATCAAATCCTGGAAACTTCAGTTATGGAAAATAGAATTCAACTGCATTTAACAAAATATGCAGCGAATAGAAAAACAGAGCATTTGTTCTGTAGAACTGAAGAATTTACGACCGAAAATACTTCTATCGCATTCGTGATAAGCTATGAAAGTCCATGAAATGTAGGAAGAATTTGGCCAATGCGCATTTCCCTAAAATTTGCCACAAAGCTCCAATTCACAGACCAAAATATTCGTTGCATATTATGTTTGCGAGAGCACTCTTGCGGCAGTTGAATATTCAACACGGCATGGTGTTACAACCAGTATTCATGGCCTTTTGGACTTTCTGAATGCTGTTATGGGAGTACAAAAATTCTGTTTTGCATTCACCAAGCGGTGACGATGACATTATGAAGTTCATTTACTATCTCAATTTGACGTCCATTTCTCTAGACATTCTTTACCACTCATCCCAAATTCAAAACTAGAGAACATGCTGGATGACTGAATATATGTATAGTGGGCATCATTTTCTTGCAAGAAAGTCTTGAGCAGGCGGGCATTGTAGATTGCTATATTATCCTCTTGGAAAAACCATTCATCACCACACAAACGAGGGCCCTTCGTAGTAATGAATGCTCTTAGCAATATGCCATCAAAACAACCGCTAGTTGACGTCTGTGGGTAATTTGAAGTTGCGTTACGCCTCTTGAAGAAGCGACGGAACTTCCGTCACAGATGTTGGGTTGTAGAGGTAACATTTTGTTGTACTAGTTACTTTGGAAGCCATCATGAATAAGTTAATCTTTTCTCATCTGGGAATAAACCTTTCATGCACTCGTCAGTGTCCCATATTTCGTGCTCTCTGGCCAACTCTAAACGGTATACTGTGTGGCGCCCACAAGGCCTATGTTGACGCTTTCATATTTTTCAACATTTTGCCTCTGGTGNAAATATTATTTGATTTTCCTGAAACTTTGCATAACCTATTTTTATGGCATTTAGCAACTTTTGCATACCCGGCTCATGAAAATTTCAGAAAAAAGTTTGAAACCGACCATTTTCGATCCACCCTAGTGATCATCCGCCAGCAGTTGCTAGCGTGAAAAAGCGAGAAAGAGTTTATTCATTCCTTCTATTCAGTATTGATTGCTCTAAGCACGATATAGGTATTGTTTTCAAGTTTCTTTATGTTTTCACATAAAATGAAAGAACGCCTAGGATTGAAAAAAAAGTCTGGCGTTGCTTGAGGTGGCAATAAAAGGTATTTATGCAAATGCCACGTGCTGAAGTCATAAAAACAGGCTTGAAAACTCATCATGCTATACATACTGCAAAAGAGACAGCACTCTGTTTTGTATTGCATTACGAACTCCCTATACCACCCACAAGCTTCTGTAGCATATTTCTAACACCGCTGTACAGCCTAGAAAATAGTGGAAGTGAAAATAGGCAGTACCGGTTAGCTCGTGCACCAGTGCCAGCAAGTCACAGTAAACAAACCTTGTAGCTGCCAAAATATAAAATGTCGGTGTGCCCGATCGGTAGAAAGTGAGAGTGAATGAAGTCCCACTGATAACGTTATTCCTGTGGTTACGATTTCCGCCGTGATGACGCACTGTCCTTTACTTGAGGATAAAACAAATATACATATAAAGTATTGATACTAACATCTAAATATATGAACACTGCCGGTATATGATACTTCGCATCGTGATTTTGTTTTAACTATCTTTATCATCTGATATATTTACTTATTACCCCCGCCAAGGAGATTATGTTTTCGTCGTGTTTGTCTGTCTATTTGTCTATCTGATTGTCTGTCACTAAGATAACTCAAAATTTATGAACCGGTTTGGACCAAATTTACGAGGATTGTTAGGTATGTTAGGAGAAACAGCTGATTAACTTTTGGTGACCAAAGTTTGGTAATGATCAGTTTGTTTGTTTGTCTCTGTTTTTAATTTTTTGCTTGTTAGCACAATAACTCAAAAAATAATAAATGGATCTTTGTGAAATTAATAGGGATTATTAGTAATGATAAAAGGCATAAATGATAAAACTTTAATGCAGATCAGTTTGTTCGTTTGTATGTATTACTCATGTTTGTCTTAACGTTGGTGAGCAGTATAACTCAAAAATTTACGAACGGATCATCAAAAAAATTGCGCAAGCTGTTATTACTATCAAAAGGCACAAATGATGATATTTTGGAGTTTATACAAAGAAAATTTTGGTTTCAGAGCCAATTTGATTTTTTTTTCTACCGTTGCCTCGCTTGGCGGAGGTATGCGCTCTCAGAGTGCTCTAGTTGTGCTCGCGCGGCCCTTCACTAAGCGTAGCACTGTGTTAACATGGACTTCAGCCAATGAAGTATTTATCCGAAGCAAAAAGCAGTCACCAGATTCCACTGAATAATATTATGTTTATTTATTTCTTTCTCAGAAAATGATGTACTTCGTCTGTGTCTATCATTTCTTCACTATAAACTGTGTATTTAATGTTTTTATCACTGTTCATACGCTTACCCTCAATCTAAGCTCTCTCTCTCTATTAATATTATTTTTTAATATTAACCTTGTGTTTATTACTTGTGCATTAGGATATAAAACCAGCAAGGGATTCAGCTCGGTGGATAGTAAATCTGTCTCAAATAACTCAACAGCCTATTTCTTGCTTAACTTCCTTCCTATATGAAGTAATTATCATTAATTCTCAGCTCTTCCGTTGGACACCTCTTTATTCTAGTCTGATTCCTTTTTATAAAAAGAATACGTTGAGAACATGATCTAGCATGTTTGAAGATATAGTTTTATTATTATTCTATTATGTCAACTGACGGGACCCCGTGGTAATAGTATATCATTCAATGTTTAAAAAACACGTGTCATGTTAAAAAGCTAACTCTTTTAAGAAGAGAGAGACGACGGTGGCTTCCGGAGTAGCGAGGCACCCCGCAGCAAAATATACATCGGGTAAGGCTAGGCTAGCTGTGGGTAAAACCCAACAGCGGAGGGCAGGAAATCGGCTCACTCGCGCTGGCCGCGAGAGCAGCGAAAACAAGCTTGCTCCGGAAACCAGGTGCATCCGACCTCACTCATGTGACCCCTGGGTGCATCGTCAGAGGAAATACGTAGTAGCAGACAAACAGGAAATCGCTTCCGTCACCCAGAGCCAAAGTTGGACGCAGTTTCCGGACTCCGGAAATGAGGCCTCGGCAGTTATTAGCGCATGGCAAAACTCAATAACAAGTGGACAGGAAACCCACACTCGTGTTTACGCCTGAACTGGTCGTCGACACGTGACATATGAAGAGACAAGATTTCCCAGCACGTGCTTTGTGCG
>LQNS02276882.1:5724619-5743253 GCA_001587735.2 Parhyale hawaiensis
GCCAGCTGCATCTTATAATTTACTTGCCATTGCTTCATATATTAAGTATTGTCTTGACCCTCCCACCTGATGACCTAAGGACAGCGAAACGTACGTCGTGGGTAACCGAATTTCTTCTTTGTCTTCTCATCGCATTCTTCAATATCTATTATTGTTATTAAAACTCCATGCTTTAGCTCCCACGGACAGGTAATACTGTACAACCCAAATGAAGCATCTTGCTACACCGGGAAGTCCAAAACGCTGCTAAAGGAAATCCAGCTAAAAACCATTAACAACTGACTTAAACGTCAGCAGGCCAATATGACCAATGGCCGATGCCGGCAACAAATTCCAAATCTTAGCCGACCAGAAGCACCGACAGAACTGATTAGTTCGACATCTGACAGCCTCCAAAGTGAAAGAGTGCGCTCCGTACGCAGCACGAGTCTCTCTCCCAAAACCTTGAGGGCAGGGAAAGAAGAATACAACCGATGCCTCTCATTATTGTACACTTATAAATAAAACATACATAGCTCTGCGACTCTTCTCCTGTGGGGCAGGTTCACTAGATCATTATCAGCGCACAGTCTGCTGGCTGAACTAACAAGTCGGTCTAACGGACGCAAGTGAGTGTCAGCAGCTGAAGCCCAGACCGGTGAGCAATGCTCCCAACACAGGGAGCAAAAACGCATAAAAACATCTACGAGCAACCTGACTATCACCAAACACGGAATTCACCTTATGCAGGAGTCCATTCTTAGTGGAAGCACGTGACACCAACCTCTTAATATGCGGCTCAAAAGTAAGCTTCTCATCAAAGACAACACCAAGAATCTCCAAGGAGCTGGACTCCTGAAGTAAAGTGTCATCAATCTCCAGTTGGGGATGCCGCGGTACAAGTGTTCTAGACCGACTGATAATCATCGACTTGGTCCTACTAGCATTCAGCTTCATACTCCAGGCCGAGCACCATGCACTAATGCGTGACAAATCCCTATTCAGAGACTGAGCCACAGCATCACGCAGGCGAGGAGCAGGTATTACTGCCATCAAAGTGGAATCGTCGGCATAGTTTTTGTAAGGCCGATCAAAGATTGACGCTAAGTAACGGGAGCTCATTGCTGAGCAAATCAAAGACTGACGCTAAGTGAAGAAAGCTCATTTTCTGGCCAGTCAAACATTGACGCTAAGTAATAGACGCACATTGGGACGTTAGCAGAACCAGTCCTTGCCTTTCCCTAACCATCCGAGGGCCAATTCATTGTTGAAGGGTTTCTGTACCAGAGTGGTGGTCAGGGGTGATGGGTAGCAGCATCTAAGCATGCGTTTACTATCTAAAAGATGGCGGAACCGGTGCATAGATTTATTTTTTATGTTCCTACTATAGTCTACGGGAGGCAATTTCATATATGTACAACATAGCAGGCACATGACGATGTTGCCTTAAAAGTTTGATGTCACCCTGTAAATAATGAAGTTTCCTACGGTGTCGCCTTAGTGACACTACCATCACTTTATGTATGTATGTACATACAAATATATAGGTATATAGCTATGTCTCTTTGGCCCGATAGAGGTACACTCCCTCCGTGAACCTTGTAGCTTAGGTGCCAGGACTGGTTCTGCTAATGTCCTATATCAAATATAGGTCTTTATACAGGTTTACTGTGTTCTAAACTTCGTAATTCACTACGGGAACCAGTCCTTGCCTACCTAACCTACAAGGTTGGCGGGGTAAGAGCTCATTGTAGGGGGGTTGGTACTGGGGTGGATTGTGGCAGCACAAAAGCATTTTTCCCGTTTTACTATCGAGAAATGGGCGTGCGTTGGAACGTAGACTCATTTTCTTTCAAAATGAGACCAAATTGCATGAATTTACGGTGTTTTTAATACTTTTTTCACTTTTTGAAGCTAACAGGCCGTTCGGTGGCCAAGATTTTGGTACCTCCATCGAACCAGAAGGCCACTTAACTGGCCGTATATGAATATTCTTAGCCATCTAATAGCCCGTGTCGAAATATATGTACAGTATATTCTATTATATATAGGATATGTATACGGATATACAGTACCGTCCATAACTAAGGAACAAATTTTCAAAATTTTATAACTTTGCTTCTATTCATCACACATACCTCATATTTTGATTATTAAAAGTCCTTAAGTTTTTCGCTGGATATTTGTAAACATTGCAGCAGTGGACATCATGGCACCACGTCAAAAAAGTTGATAACTCTTTAAGAAAAGATATTAGGTTTAAAAAAAATTGCATTATTCGAGAGACTTCTGATAGGGTAAACCGTTTGAAGAGTGTTCAGGGTAGAATTATGATGTCTTATAATGAAACTTTCTGCATTTGTGAATCCTAAAAACTTCAGCTAGGGAGGACAGGCTCATGCAGCGCATGGCATTAAAGGACCGTTTCAAGTCTTCAACAGAAATAGAAAGGGTAATGAATGACACAACATCTGTAAATGTCAGGGCAGACTGTCTCCAGATGACTACAAGTACTAGGCTTATTTGCACGAAACACACAGAAGAAACCAATAGTAAGTTGCAAGAACAAGATGAAGATATTGGAGTATGCAAAGAAGCATGTAATGTGGCCATTTGAAAATTGGGCCCGGGTGTGTTTTAGTGATGAGAGCAATTTCAACTTGCTTGGAAATGATGGTAGGAACTTTGTTCAGAGTCGTGCAGGTGAAAGATTAAGCACGAAGTGTACAAAAAAGACAGTGAGTTTTTGGGGCGGGAGTGTGATGGTGTTTGGTATGTTTTCAAGTCATAGGACAACGCCTCCCACTCACAAGCCCGTGTGAACGCTCAGGTGTATAAAAACATTCTAAAAGATGTTGTTGTGCCTTCTAGCCAAAATTCAGGTGAGGATAGAGTATCTTCATGCAGGATAATGCGCACTGCCACAAGGCACCGACTGTGATGAGTTACCTAAACCAGTAAGACTTTGAAATTATAGATTGACCACTGTAAACGCCTGACTTGAATCCTATAGAAAATTTTGAAAGACCATGGGAGTAAAGTTATATCAAGAAATCCCACTAACACTGAGGATTTATGGATGAAACTTCAAGAGGAATGGTCTAAAATTAGTGTCGAAGATTGTCAAGACCTTATTCGTTCTTGTAGTCGACGATGTGCGGCTGTGATTGAAAGCAAGTTTCTATTTACTAAATATTGATTGTGCATTGCACTTTCGTTGAATATTTCTGTCTAAATATTTGCTAAATATTGACTGAAATGTAATTGTCCCTTAGTTTTAGATGTTCTGAAATTTCAAAATACTGTAATAGTTTTTCTCTCACAAATTTCTTATTATCATTTACACATGATTCAAATTTTCACACATTAATAAACATATAAGACTCTTAATTATCAAAAGATGAGGTATGTGTGATGAATAGAAGCAAAGTCATACAATTATTGATATTTGTCCCTTAGTTATGGAAGGTATCTACTGTATATATGTACTTAAATCTTCAACGAAAACATTATCACCGCTCTCACATCGTTCGCGGGTGATGAAGAAACTGACAGTGTTAACCTTTGGTTATAAAGACCTGACCTGGGGTGATCATTCATACTACCCGTTCCTGCTTAATGCTTTGCCAAGTTTAAATTGTCGGTTGTGAGCATCCAATATGCCTGACAACCTCGGACTGGCTCATTATAGACTCCAGCGTCCCAATTGTTGGAGACCGTTTCTCGGCTGTCAAGCGTGGCTTGTTGATCCTGCGACTTACGTAAATTACCTCACGTCATTGCACTGGATTCAGGTCAATGGCACTTGAGGCTTGAATCAAAAAGGTAATTTGAACAGCTGTCTTGTTCAAAAATCAATCCAGCGCGATATGGGTAATTAATTGTTACCCATGTATTGCACTGATGATTGGATAGCTAACATAACCAAGATAAACAATTAGCTTATCCCTGCAAAAAATCCACTGGAATAGACTCAGCTATAAGTTTCTTTTAGTAGTTTAATTTTTGACTACTGCAATACAGCTTGACGTTATCTTTTTTTTTCCGTGCTACACTGCATATGATAACTTAACTGTTACTGGTAGTTAATCTGGTGCTTTGCTTATAATCCGAAGTTCTTTAAGATCATATATTAATAGTGGCTTTATTTACGTTCAAAGCCTTTTCATTAATAGTGAAATTTTATTCATTCATACTCAATTTTATCATTTTATTTTTTGGACGGTGCAGTACTTCGTTCATTGATACATGTTCAGTTTTGTGAGATAGGCTTTATCATAATTAACCTTTATCTTTTATAGTAGAAGGTGGATCCTAATTAGGCGTATAATGACGGTAGTCTCTCACTACTACAAATTTCTTGTTTTTGTTATTCCCGCCTAAGCTAAAGTTATAATACAAAGGTTATTTTGAAGTTAAGTACCGTTTTTATATTTCGGCGTGGCGGCGCTGAGTTCGGAATTTCGCGTGTGCACGTTGTTTGCCTGCATCTGTTGGCAAGCCACAGGCGCCATTAGGGAACCATTTGGCTCCAGCGATTAAGAATGTCGCCGGTTGTGAACTATGTTCCAGAATTCGTTTTCTTAGTGCTAAAGATGTAAAAGCAACTGAAATTCATCGTCTGATTAGTGTAATTTTCGGACCAAACGTTACCATTGGTGGAATGGTACGAAGAGGAAACCAATGAGCTTATAAAGATGGCCGCACAAATGATTATGTTTAGGACATTTGAAGAAGGGAATGAAAAACTGGTTGTAAAACATGATGAATGCCTCAGTATTGGCGGATATCACGTGTAAAAATATATTTAGGTAGCCTACCTACAGGCTATCATTTAAGAATAAAATTGTTTCTTTTCTTGTTTAGAATGGCAGTTAGCTACTTGGAAAACAACCCTCGTATTTTATATTCCTCTGCAGAGTCCTGAGCACCGACTTCCTTAGTTCAGACGATCAGAGCGCTGTGCCCTTTGAACAAGTTCCTTTTGATCACCCCATCTTCATTATGTTCTCCAGTGGCACCACAGGTGCACCCAAGTGTATCGTGCACGGTGTGGGGGTGAGTCAGCTTTTTGTGTCAACTACCGAAAATTAGTGACGACTCAGTGAAGTTTTTTGAGCTCTTTTCTCACCTCCAGGTCACTTGACACCGTTAGGACTTAACCCAGTACTTCCTTCTGCCCTTTATCAATCTGACAAACATACACAAGTGGGATTCTTACATAAAACATAATACCCTTCATCAGTTTGATTGGTGTTATAATCGTTTCAAATGTATGAGGATGATTACTAAAGCTTTTCTTATCTTCCAGATTGTCTGTCATGCCGCCGCACGGTCTATCAGCCGGACAGCGCTACGCCCTGCTAAGGGGCGGTCCGCCGAGCCAGCGCAGCCTTCAGCCAGGTGGCGCGGCTGCCAGGCAGTCACCCCGCCAGTCAGCCGGCTGGCGGTTACATCGGGTATGCACTGGTCCAGCTCTCCATGCCCACTTGTGAAGTCGGCGAGGCAGGTTCTCTGGTGCCTACCTCCGACTTCATGGACACCTCCCAGCAAGCCTTGGTGCCTGTAAAAGAATAAGCCCTTTACCTCTTTAACTGAATTATAATTATGTGTAACTTGAGTATTTGGGAGAAAAAAATTGAAAAACTTCAAGAAATAAAAAAAAAAAAAAGACTTCTACCTGCAGGGTATGGAATCTACCCTAACTTGATTGTTGGGCGTCTCGCTCATTACTTGTCTGACAGTTTCTTCTAAGACAGTAGGGGAAGTTAAAAAAAAAACTTTAAAAATTTGTAAAAAAAAATAGAATTTCTACCTGCAGGGTATGGGACCATGCCCTACTTAACCGTTGGGTGTCCTCGCCTATTACCTGTCTCAGAGTTTCCTCTTAAGACAGCAGGGGAAGTTCAAATTGTCCTGGACGCTGGTTCCACCCTGGCTTTCTGGGAGTTCTGTTCGGTAGCTATCTCGCGCCAGACTGCGAGAGACCTGTGGTAATACCCCTTACCCTAACTACCTGCACCTCTTTTCAGCGGGATTCCCGCTAAGAAGGTACATGCTGACCTAAGAGCCGAGTCAACTAAGACCGATTATTCGGCAGCAGAAGTTCATTTCATATGCCTACAACTACATTGACGAGGTCACACCTCTACTGAGAGGTCGCATCTCAGTACGAGTGTACCCTGCAATCTTCCCACTAGGGAGTGCACATATTTTTCACGCATTCAATGGGATAAGATGGCAACACTACCTTTCGAAGTTACCTCGCAGGCCAGTCTACGGCGCTGCTTTGTCTGTGCCTGGCTCTCGGACCGCAAACATCCCCCTACCGGTAACCTTCAAAACACAGCATAAGTGCTTTAACATTCTGATGCTTGTATCTCTTCGCAGAAGTTGAAACATTGCAATAATCTCTCCCTGCCTTTTCAGATTTGATCAGATTGATAGAGAGTTGTGACTTCTGAGTTAAAATTTATGATAAGTTTGAGGGCCACGAATGTTACTTACATTCATTATGCCTCCCGGACAAGGAGACCTATTCGTTTTGTTCTATTTCCTGTCCAGCGTGTGTAAAGCGGGCTATCAGCATCCTGCGCGACAATAGAGACCCGTCCATCAAAATATGGTCAAACAGGCTCTACGACATCAGAGCTGTTAGACATAAGCTCACTAAAATATCCCAGAGCATCGACCCCAACCGTCTCTGGTATACCGAGGTCGAATCAAAGATTATGACCCGTTACGACACCATTATCTGTCGCGAGAAAAAGGCATGCAAGTACTAACGGCACTCCAAGAGATGGGTCCTGCCTACGGGAGCACTTTCCAAACCCTCATGGAAATGGCCGATATTTCTTCTTCCTCATTCTCGCTGGGTTCCGTCAGGTCAGCCCCGGAGCACACTGCCACAATATCGAGGGTCAAGGCCATCACCAAATGCTCTCCAAACTCTCTTACCAGGGGGTCTCCTCCGCTTCGGCGGGTACACCATCAGGAGCCCCGCCCCCTTCTCCCGCAAGGACTCCTCAAGAGTGGGATCCCCTATCGGCACCGGGCCCTCTCCAGGGCCATCATCCACGTCCCGTGTCCCACCCCCAGAGATGCACCGCCCGAAGTACTAACTGCTCCAGATTCTCTTAGGGGCGGGAGCTTGCCCGCTAATGAGGACTCCCTCGACCATCAACTATCGAGCTCTTCCAGTTATTTATCAGCACCAACTACACCGGACCACCAATCCTGTTCCCCAGGAAGACCCGCGCAAGCACCGGCAGGGCCTCCCGCCTTACCATGTCCGGTGGACGCTCCACTAGCTGAGAAAAATTGGTTCTCCCTACCGACTCTAGTGACCATCAACTCCCCAAAGTCCCTGGAGTTCACCTTTGCCGGAAAATTCTTTACCAACCCCCACGTCGAGTCGAATTTGGTAATTCGTAGCTCCGCTACTTGCCCATTAATCGTACCAACACCAGGGGCTCTACAACACGAGTTCGTACGCATGCTAATAGCGGCATGCACACTAGATGACAGCGACACTCCAGAGTTCCCCCGATTCCTTCCTGGCTCTGTCTCGTCCTAGTGAACACTATGCCACCTACCGCTCGACAATGGAAAATAGATCTCGGCACATGAAAGGCAGCGGTCCTCAATAAGTCTCCTTTCGCATGACAACAACAGGCTTCCCTTTCCAAACCGGCCAATAACGGACCAAAGTTACCTTGGACTCTTACAGATGGGGACAATTCCCCTCTGTTCGACACGCTCTCAGCCAGAATCATGCCTATGACTTCCCAAAAAATAAAAACAGGACATACCTTGGCGGGGAGCCTGGGGCTCTCCGGAACAACGATCTATTAAGGAATATTCTCGCCTTCGCCATCAGGCGTACCAACACCTGGCTATGTTCGAAACTCTCCACCTAACTACACCCTGCTCTCCGCAGCTGGAGAAAATACCTCTAAAGCCTAGTACACACTAGAAGACCATGTTGCGCGACTTGCCTATAGACCGCCTATAGACGGTCTGTAGACATAGTCGCTAGGCCGTCTATAGGCACCGTTCCTTGTGAGTCCAGCGTCCACACTACAAGTTTAGTTTCTTATTTAGTTTCTGTCAGGCAGTCATGGAGGACATTGCTTTGTGCGGGGTGAGCTCATGCTTAGTGATAATTGCTGATGAAAAGAGAAAACACAAACGTTGGAGGTGTGTCGAATTGTTTGGAGAGGGGCCTAGATTTGGTGTTTGGTTATTGAACAAATTAAGAATGGAAGACGCCATGGGTTTCAGAAATTTCACGCGTATAACCCCTATAAATTTCGAAAGTTCTTCTGATGGTAGGGGGGCAAAAACCGAAAAAGACACCAAATTTAGAGAAACCATTCCGTGCACACAAGGAAATATTTTTGCAACGTGTCTACCGTTGCATGATGTAACCCATCTTGATCGGGAAACCACAGACATGCGATTTTTGTCTCGCAACGCAACCCTAAACGAGGATTTGTCTATAGACATGTCTACTTAGACAATGCTAGACACGTCTCTGAGACCAAAATCGCGCAACGTGTCTACTAGTGTGGACAAGACATAAAGCTGAGCTACTGCAGCAGACTTCCATGGCAGCGCAGGTACTACAGTCCTGCCTACCAATCTTCCTGGCGCAAGCCCTCCACCACCTCTCAGCCTTCGTGGACCACAGGAGAAAGCTACGTAATTTCATCCTGGAAGACATGTTCCCGCCTGCAGTATCAGGCCCCCTCAGAGAAGCTCCGATTTTCTCTCGAGATGATGATCTATTCCCCAAAAAAACTGTCGAACAAGCCGATCATATTGCAACTACAGTCCACCCTTATACCTTTCGGCCCACCAAGGTGACAGGGTTTTCTCATGGTTGGATGCTGAAGGTTTGGGTCGGTTTGACTCCGACGCGTTGCGGCTGTCATTGGCCCGCGGATAGGGCATCTGCGGGCCAATGACAGTCACGCGTCGGAGTCAAACCGACCCAAACCTTCGGCATCCAACCATGGGAAAACCGCGGCACCACCTCGTGCCACCCCTAGTCTACTCGCGGCCAGACCATCCACCAGCTGACAACGTCCGACTCCTGACCAGGTTACGACAGAAGGACCTAGGGGCACCGCAAAGCCCTAGGCCTCGTTCAGACTAATGCAATCCTACACCGGCAACCACAACCCCGTGAAAAATCGGCCCTACTATAACCCTCATGTGTGGAAATGCAAGTAATCTTAACCTTGCTTGCAACTCCTGTTCCTTTGGGTTACCCCTCTAATACGAAAGCGTTCGTAGCATTTATGTACCTCATGTTATACCGCTGTTTACCATTGTTGGTCGTACCTTCTCTGTTTCGAAGACACGACCCTAGTTGTTCATTTAACGAAATGTATCTGTACCTTGAAGACCTACAGAAGTAAATTTACTTTGTCCACTATCTTTACCTACCCACATAGCATCATACCCTAACAGGCTGGGACTTAATATGTCTTATGCATTTCGTCTCTGCCTTTACAATCTGATCTCTGGTCGCTTTCACATCCATATATTTATCCGTTCGGGTCGTAAACTAACAGGTCCTAACGGTGTCAAGTGACCTGGAGTTGAAAAATATGCTTGTGACGAGCCAAGGGCGACGGAACACGCCCTTTTTCTCACCATAAGGGAACCTGACACCGTGAGTTCCTCCCTCCTCCCCGTCGAGACCAGATGGTTGCATGGGCATGGAGAGCTGGACCAGTGCATCCCCCGAGGTAACCGCTAGCCGACTGACTGGCGGGATGGCTGCCTGGCGGTCGCGCCACCTGGCTGAAGGCTGCGCTGGCTCGGCGGACTGCCGCTCAGCCGGGCGTGGCGCTGTCAGGCTTATGTAGCTACCGTGCGGCGGCTTGACAGACAATCTGGAAGGAAGGAAAAACTTAAGTAATCAATCATCCTCATACATTTTAAAACGATTATAGCACCAATCAAACTGATGAAGGTTCTTTTGTTTTATGTAAGAATCCCACTTGTGTAAATATGTCAGATTGGTAAAGGGCAGAAGGAACTACTGGGCTAAGTCCTAACGGTGTCAAGTTCTCTTATGGTGAGAAAAAAGGCGTGTTCCGTCGCCCTTAGCTCGTCACAAGCATATTTTTTATAATGTGAAGTGATTTGTAGTGTAGCTATGAGTGGTTATTTCTATGCTATTCAACAGTAGACTCACAAGAGATGCTTTCACACCCTGTGCTAGAGCATGGGTCCGTAGTTCATGGTACTTTGAGACTATCGTAATGACAGTTGTAGAAGTTGAAATACCAAGGTTGTTTTTTCTGATGATACACTGTCATCTTCAACTGGACCTGATGTAAAAGTAGCTACGTTCATCTGGAAGTCTAGGTGACATTATGCACGCTACCCGTCTAGTGCAGAAGTTATGCTGCATTCCGTGACCAGCGTGAGAGCTAATAGCGCACAAGTGACATAGTTTGTGTGACACTCGGTGTTGTGTTTTGCTAAATTATCATCAGTGTCATATATTTTGTTTGTAAATATTCCATGTGTTGCAACTATGTTTGAAATTCAAAGCAAAGTAGGTAGCTAGTATTATTGTATCTAAATTTCACATTCTAAAGTATCACAAAATTTGTTTATGTCTCGGCTATCAATCATTTCTCAATTTTCCTATATTCACATGTATGGTACGTGCGAATTCACTTCAGTACCTACCTATATTGACATTTAAGCAATTTGTTCTCCCTATAGATAGCTGCAAGAACTTTGTAGCCTATAGTATGTAAAGGGCTTAGCCCTATTTTTCTTGTTCTCGTTGTGTATTATAGGTACCCTATGTTTCTTTCATCATTTCAGGGAACTCTTATTCAGATCTCCAAGGAACATCAACTTCACTGTGATCTCAAGAGATCAGATGTCTTTACTTACTATACAACGGTGAGTGTTTTATGTGCTCACAGTGTGGTGCACTGGAAGTAGGTATTTACCTTATTTTGAATACTTTCTCTGATATGCAACTTGAAGAGTAGTAACCATAACTCCAAATTCAACTACGAAAGCACCATCTGTTCCCCATTATTCTAAGGTCAACAATTACGATGTCCTCTGTTTGGTAAAACTTCATCTTCGGAGCCCTGAGCAAGTATCTTACTTCTCTACTCCGAGCTACCGAATTTCCGGGTTGTTCAATTCTATGATTTTCTTTTCCTTTTATTTCAAATGGAATGGATATTTCTGAGTGGTTACCTGCATCGCCGTAACCCTTGTTGCTGTCTTCGTTACTGCTTTCTGGGCTGAGACTTGGACACAAAATTTATTGCTTTTAAGTGACCGGATCACCTTTGTAGCGCACGTAAATGTAAATGTGGAATTACAAGACGCCTCATGCTACTAGTGGAGATATGACCACCCATCTTGTGCTGAGGTGATGCTGCATTCCGTGACTAGCGGGAGGGCTAGTAGCGAGTTTTCCCCTCATTGCATGTAGCCTCTTACAGCTGGTTTGTGTGCCACTTTCAGTAAGTATGCGTCCAGTAGGTTTTTAAATTTTACAACTTCTATACCGGTGGCGTTTCAAATGTTACGTGGCATTCCGAACAGGGAACCTGTTAGAATACTTCGTGGCCATTGCATCGCCACCATTTCTGATCGAAATTCGTACTTCACAAATGCTACCAATACGGTTCTAGATTTGGAGTATCTGGCTAGGATCTACCCATTGACATGGATTGTAATTCCTTCAAGAATATTTGTTCACATGTCCTCATTCAAGAACCGTCATCCTTTAGGTAAAAAGTCTTCAGAAGTCCCAGCAGCTAATCAAATTTTCGTACAATTTTTACCTCCGCCAAGTAGGTTATGTTTTCGTCGTGTTTGTCTGTCTGTCTGTCTCTGTTTGTCTGTTTGTTTGTTTGTCTGTCACCAAGATAACTCAAAAAGTTATGAACCGATTTGGATTAAATTTGCAGGGATTGTTAGGTGTGTTAGTTAGGAGGAACAGTTGATTAACTTTTGCTGAAGATTTGTCCATCCGTTTGTTTATTTGTCTGCCTCATTTTTCTCGACGCTATAACTCAAAAAGTTATGGATGGATTTTGATGAAATTAACATGAGTTGTTAGGTATATATCAAAGAGTAAATGACCAAATTTTGACAATGATTCGCTTGTTCGTTCGTTCGTCACTGTTTTTAATTTTATGCTTGTTAGCACAATAACTCAAAAAATAATGAATGGATCTTTATGAAATTTATAGGAGTTGTTAGTAATGCTAAAAGACATAAATGATCAAATTTTGGTGAAGATCGGTTTGTTCGTTTGTATGTTTGTATCATGTTTGTCATAACGTTTGTTAACAGTATAGGTAACTTACAACGTTATGAACGGATCTTCAAGAAAATTGAACAAGCTGTTATTACTATAAAAAGGCACAAATGATTAGATTTCGAAGTTTATACGAAGAAAATTATGGTTTCAGAGACAATTTGAATTTTTTGCTACCGTTGTTTCACTTGGCTGGCGGAGGTATGCGCTCTCAGAGTGCTCTAGTTGTTATATATACAGTGGGATGTTTTAGGGGAAATAACTCAGTACATATACATAATGTGCACAGACTGGTTGGATGATGTGGCAGTGGCTGGTGTGTGGGCTGTTCACTGGATGTACTCTACTGCTCTACGATGGGTCCCCATTACTGCCGCACGCTGCTGCTCTATTTGATCTTGTGGATCGCTACGGTGAGTTGTGATTTAATTCATCTGTTTCATTACCATACGGACAAGCGCAAGCACCGAGAGAAAATTTGATGCACTCAAGTGCAGCAAAATTTCATGCATTTTCGTCCCAAAATCCAAACACGAGTGTGCATCATAATGATGCATACTATAGGGTCCTATAATGCACTTGGTCACGTTGATGCACTTATGTGTTTCAATTTTGGGACAAAGCCAATAATGCACCTAGATGCATCAAAAACAGGTAAAATTGATGCACCTGAAAAGACCAAATTTCGAATTACAATAGCGATCTGCGTGTTAGTAAGTAACCGCGTTTCGTTTCGCACGTGTAACAAAACTACAAAGCTTTTGTTCACTTTCTTTTTGCGGAAATATGTTTTTCTGTCTGCTGCGTTGACACACCAAACTACGCCATGAAACACCTATGTGCATCGAATTTTTTCTCAGTGAGGGTACTGGATGCAAACCCGAGGGAACTGTGCTGTTAAGTTAGCAGTTTATTCAGAGGCAGCGGTAGCAATTTTCGGTGATTAGCCTGCAAGCCATTGCTAGATCACTAGTTAGTAGTTTCCTGATTAATGTGTTCACGCTAGAATCACATCCACAACACTTATTTTCAGAATTTTGTAGTAGCTAACAGTAATTCAAATTTGTGCAGTGTTTCAGATCTTAGATCAGATCTACGACTGCGCAACGATATTGTCATACTGTACAAAAATTTCACAAGTACCGTATTCTAGGAAAAATTTTCGCGCATTGCTGATAATTTTGCAAGTGGTGCCAACTTCCGAAACATGAAGTGTAGGAAACTTCTGTGCTGTGTTAACTGTTCGCTTTTTACTGAAGTATAATTGATTGCTTTTAGCTCTATCACATGTACCTTTAAAAGCTGTTTTAAAGTGATGCCTGGTTTGTATGCACGAGAGATTCATATTGTTTTTTTTTGTAGCTTATTATACCCGTCGCACAAAGGAAAGTCCTGTGGGTTTTCTTCACTGACTTGTTCCGGTGACGGTGTTTTAGATGCATTGTGTGAAGTTTACCATATGTGCTGGACATATGGTACTATGCACAGTGCACCTCTCCTCCGTACCTTACGGTTCCATTTGCCTGATAAGTAAGTTGGAGATCAGGTGGAATTGTGAGGTTCGAAGTAGGGGTATTACTCGAACCTGAGTGTACTGTTAAGTGCGTATAAAGTTAGTTCAGAGTTTGATGCCTCTAAACTCGTACTATCAAAGAAATGGTACCATCGACTCTATGACGGCACCTGAAGGTTGTCGTAAGATAGACACGGTATTTCGGGGATGATGGGTTCTGCGTCTACAGTCAGATTCAACGTGATGATAGGTAAGTAGAGAAGGATATAAACACCAGGATCACTCAGTAAATATATTGTTAAAATGTTATGATGTCTAGCATGAAGTCGTTGATATCGATCGTAATCCTAGTAAAAAATGAAATTATTAACAAGAATGTTACACATATTTACTAAGTGTTCAGTTACCCTTCGATAAGCTATGGCGATTGTGCATGAATGTTGATCGTTATGAGATGTTAAGATGTTTATACTACATCGATTATTCAATGGTTATTATTAACATTATTTATTGTCGTTATTATATTTTGTTATTGCACCAAACAACTTACATGCACACAAACAGCAATACAAAAAAATATCTGATCATATTTTTTTTGTATATTGCCCTCAGCACTTTTACACAGCGCATTCATATCCATATCATTATAGATTTTCCTTGGTAGTTTTTATTATTATATTTTAAATAATATTTTTATATTAATTATTTTAGCATTATATGTGTTTATCTACCGCTAGGATTCATGCGAAAATGTAGTTATGCGATTTAATCATTTCATGTAATGTTTTTATATTGTAACTCCTAATATTGAAGAGATAGATTGTTTTACAATGTTATTTATTATACATATTTATTCATTTTGCAACACTTTACACTATTCAATTAAAACACACCACTACATATATTTTTCTACAGCCATATACGCGACTTCTGCTGCGCAAGACTTGAATTAGATCATGAATAACCGTTTCAAGATGTTGTTTTTGGGCCTTATGCCTAAAATTAATTGGAGTTTACGCTCCAATTTACTTTTGTAGGGGAAGCATGTGCACGCTTGATGCACTGCACCCTCAAAACCTATATAAGCCGTTGCGTAGCTAGAGCCGGTGTTAGATCATAACCAGACACATCCAGTCACACATCTCACCTCCAATTACCGATTCGAGCACACTTGCATAGTGACTCTCCTTGATCACGTCTACTATTAAGATCGGATTAGACTCCAAGACCTATTGTGTATTCCTCTTTATTGAATATAACTACAAGAGTGATCCTGGTGTTTATATCCTTCTCTACTTACCTAGACGCAGAACCCATCATCCCCGAAATACCGTGTCTATCTTACGACAACCTTCAGGTGCCATCATAGAGGCGATGGTACCATTTCTTTGATACTACGAGTCTAGAGGCATCAAACTCTGAACTAACTTTATACACACTTAGCAATACACTCAGGTTCGAGTAATACCCCTACTTCGAACTGCACAGTATCTTGCACTGCTGTAGCTGCCATGCTACCATTGATTACCTTTGTAGCGATGCTTAGTAGCTATGGTTGAGCAGCAAATATCTTATTACAACAATACTCTGTGGCTGCTAAATGTACTACATGTAAATAAGTTGAATATTGCCGAGTCAATACCCAAAAATGCAAATGTATTAAAATGTCATTTGCATTGCTCCCGCTCTTCAGCAAGGTATAGGACTCCGGAATTTAATGACAGGGCCCGGTAACGGCTGCTATCCATTGGCTCTTTGAGTACATGATGGAATCCCAGAGATTCGGTGCCAAGAAACATTTAGCAATCTCTATGAAAAATTGAATCCTTTAAGGCAAATTTGCATTGATATGATACAAAAATATTGATTCACTGACATTCCATACGGTAATGAGGATATTATATGTTCATCACAAATATTTGTCACATTATGTATCCTGGGATGAAGCATACGGCACTTGGACCAGGTTGTGCTCCTTCTATTTCTGGGATAATTGCATGTAGTCTTGGGGTTGTTTGGTGCAGCTTCTGATCATGAACAATCCGTGTTGGTGTTTAAATCTTTAACTGAGACTCACTAATAATGGGTCATCCACTGCAGAGCTGCAATATATTATGTGTTGAGTACGTCTCTATTGAGAAATTTATTCTTAGTCTGGTAAGTTCATTAACCACTTTTGCCGGAAGATATTTTGACTGCTTGGTTATGGTGACTCAATGTACATTCTTAAAATTTAATGAGAAATGCTTCATCTGAAGAAAATACTAGCCTTGAATATTAAAACGCTTAACCGTGTATCTAACTGTTTTGTCGTAACCCCGAATAGGAAGTGTATTTTTTATTCTAAGTGATATTTGTGACTGAAATCTGTGCTGAGGTTCGTTATCTCGAGATCGTAAAATACTAATGTCACTGTCTGACTGTTGCGCCGGCAGGCATTACTGTGCTGGGTACTGGCGCCAAGTGGCTGTCGGTGCTGGAGAACAAAGGAGTTACGCCCATCTCCTCACATAGCCTCGCAAGTCTGCGCTGCATCCTGTCTACAGGCTCTCCACTTACTGAGAAGTCCTTCAGATATGTTTACCAGCACATTAAGAGCGACCTCATGCTCGGCTCTATATCAGGTAGGTAATTAATCGCCTGCGCCGTCCTAAAATGATGGTAGAAATACGTCTGCAAAAGCCCCGTTTGCTTTTTCCGAATATGTGTTGTTGCTCTGATGAATATCACTGCCTGTTCCATCATCCATGTGTGGTTTTCTTTTCAGTTTACTTAGAATATTTTCGTTACATGTACGTGCATACGTGATGAGTAAAAATTTTTCATCAGTTGTACTGATAACGAGAAAATTTTATGTTCAACTGTTGCATTGAGGCACATGTAATGATGCTGAGCAGCGGATATCCATTTTGTGTGTTATCATACCTCCTCATTTCTCTCTGTGTTGGCAGAGATGATATTGTGACAAAGGGTTTGGAATCTCTCGTGCGGTAGGTGCTGCTTCGCAGCGGCAGTGGGCACTTGCTGGAGATATATCCACTAGTGCAAAAATTTTACTTGTGACAAGCCAAGGGCGCCGGAACACGCCCCCTTTCTCCCCATAAGCGAACTTGACACCGTACAGGACTTAGCCCATTGGGTCCTACTGCCCTTTACATCTGATCCACTTAACAAGTGGGAATTCTTATTCAAATCGCAACTAATTCGCTCAGTCTGATATTTTTTATAATCGTTTCAATTGAAGGAGTAGGGATTAATCACTATGAGCCTTTTTGAAAAATTTTTCAGATGTCCGCGAGGCCGTTGCCAGACGCAACAGCGCTCCGCCAGGCCGAACAGTGGCCAGCTGAGTCAGCGCAGCCTTCAGCCAGGTGGCGTGGCAGCCAGTCAGCCACCCCGCCAGTCAGCCGGCTGGCGTCCACCTTCGAGGTCGCGCTGGCTCACATTTTCATGCCCACGCAACTATCTGGTCGCGAAGGGGAGGTGGGCGGCATTCACGGTGTCAAGTTCGCCTATGGTCAGATACAGGGCGTGTTCCGGCACCCTTGGCTTGTCTCAAGCATATTTTCTCACCTCCAGCCCACTTGACACCGTACAGGACCTATTATCGACGGCCCGAACGGGTAAACATATGGATGTGGACGCGACCAGAGATCAGATTGTAAAGGCAGATACTAGCCACAACGTACGGTATCAAGTCTTAGCCTGTTAAATACAATTCAGTTTTCACGACTTTAGGGTACCAGACAGGGTGTCTACTAGGTCATAAAAGTCATAAAAAGTCATAAAAAGTAATAAAAACTGGTTGGTCATAAAAAAAGTCATAAAAAGTAATAAAATTCACTCACAGGTCATAATTTNAGGTAAGAACTCTGAAAACAAGCTACTGGGCTGAGAGGCCCGAGGCAAGAGTAACGAGGTTTACCGAAGTTAGGGCGTCCAATTGGAGCCTAGGATTCAGTGAACCCGAAGCCTGAATGGGAATCTGCATGGCCTGCAACTAAAAAACGTCTCCTAGCTGAGCTAGGAAAAACCGAAAACTCGATGGCTGAAGTAGATAGCTCGTATCATAAGCTGGGACACAAGTGGTGTGTATACTCAGGGCTTGGTGCCCTGACCTTATTATGGTCTTCAGGCCCCGAGGTCAAGGGCGGTGATGACTCACGGTGACTTGCCTGGAGCCTCAGGGACCGAGACCTGTGGAGGAACCGTTCCTGATGGAGATACCGCTGGTAGAACATAGAGGAGATCGAGGCCTAGGGCTTTCATTCCCTGAAGGGCCAAGGTGTAACTTTATCTCGTGTGGAGAAAACGGGAGCGTAATGAGGAGGGCAGGGTAGAAGCTACCGCTGTGTGGCGTATGAGCATATTAGTTAGTTCGGCTATGGATACAAGACCTAAAGTGGGGAGATGGCAAGTTTATTATGAGACCCTTTGGGAGCCCCAGAACACGAGAGACCTTGATCTCGTGTAGAGGTACTGGCTCCGGGGAGCGCTGCCACAACCGAGAGAGTTATAGGGAGAGCCGTAGTAACGGAGCGGGGAGGGACTCCCAAAACAGACGGGAAATCAGAGATACCGGAGTGAAGTTTGAGCTCCTGTAGCAGCAAACAACTGCGCAAGTCCTGTTCCGAGAACCGGGCTGTAGACCATAAGAGCATAGGCGAGTTAATATAGAGCTTAGAGCGAGTGGCTGGTGTCCCGATAATGCCAGCTGTTCCTGAGGTGGACACCAGGAGAGTGGTATTCGTTAAGAGCAGGGCTAACTGGGTGGCTATTACTCGGGCAGTAGGAACGTTGCCATGGCGCCAGATCATTCACAG
>LQNS02276882.1:5745540-5762895 GCA_001587735.2 Parhyale hawaiensis
TAATAATAATAATAAACGAGCTATGCGTATCTTCATGGTACTAGGACGTGGTTATTGTCCTAAGTATGAATACAGCAGTTAGGGCTACTGTGTAGCGTATCTGTGAGTAGAGCTGCTAGAGTACGCGGGTACTGGAGGGGTTAGATTGGGGATCTAAGGCTCGGACATGCTAGATTCATTGGTGCGATGGCGACCGCACAGAGTAAAGAAATGGGCGGTGAAACGATGGGTCGCCGTCTGATGTGAGCCCAATCAGGAAGAATCGTCTTCCGCGAAGAACTGCCCCTTGAAGAGGACGGGATAGTTTCACTTTGGAAGCTGGAGATCATTCAGCCCACGCAGTTATGGACCCAATGAGGCAGCACCTCGGTAGTCGTGCTATGAATAGCTATGAATGACCCAGATGGTCCTATGAGCAAAGGCGTTTCCAGCGGGAAAGCCGCCGAGTAGTCGTGCGAAGTCTAACGGCTGGGTTACGGCTAAAGGTGTTGCTTCTGAGGCGAAACCGATTGAGAGTTTCCGGCCCAGCTGGGCGAACAGCTCTAAGGGGAATTCGTAATGTGATATGTTCCCTCGAAGTATAGGCTTACCCGCCTATAACAGACGTGAGGCTATTTAGCCAAGAAATAACTGGTCAGATCAACTCTTGGGTGTTATAAGGTAATCCACTGCTGGGTTATCTATATAGTAGATTAACCCAAGAGGTTGGAGTACCATTCCTAACGGCGTGCCGCTGAAAAGAATGGGTGGGTATACTCCCGCAGTCTGGTGCGAGGTACCTAGCATAGCAGCGCCCCCAGTATAGCTGGGACGACACACGTACCGTGCCGCCAAAGGGGACATGAGAATATCCGGTGTTGCCGGACGAAACCAATTCAGAGCAACTAAACAGATACAGGGTGCATGCAAGCGGGGATACTGCTGCGGTAAGTAGCGAAGTAGTGCATGCTAAGCGCATCACTATCAGCATTTCGAAATTGTTGTGGGAGACATAGCTGCGTAGAGCTATCAGCATGGCTGGGACGTCGAAGGTACAGGGCGAGACGAGGTAGAGAAAATCTCCGGCGTAGCCAGGACAAACCAGTTCAGGGCAATTGTCTGTAAGAGATGTAGCACGCATACCTAGCAGGGCCACCGCTGAGGTAAAGTACGAGTTGGTATCTGCCAAGGGCATCACTATCAGTCTTTCGCTTTTGCCCCTCAGGAGGCATAGGATGGACCATAGGCCATAGGGTTAGGTTAGTTTAGGTTCGTCCATCCTATGCTATGGGGCCAGGCAACCCCAGGGGCCCGTGTAGGTTACCTCAGCCATTAGCTAGGCCTTCGGGCCGTTTCTCTTTCGTGCCCACTTAGCTTCTTTCCCGATTTCTTACTCCTACTTGCTCATGCTTTATTCTGTTCTTCTTCTTCTTTCTCGACTTGCTGTTCCCATGCGCGTTGATCATGTGTGGTGGGAACACCTTCGTGCGTGTATTCCCCGTTTCTCTTGGTATACTATATGTTCCTTGCTCTTTCCTCTGTGATATCGTTCTGCTCGGAAATGGAGGCTCAAACTTCCTAACTATAACTAATTTTCGCTTTGCCGTGGGACACAAAGCTTCACAGGGACCCCCGCGCAACCAGGGTGAACAAGTTTAAAGTTTAGGTCAAGGTGGGTCCGCGTTGCCGGGCGAAGCAAATTCAGGGCAATGTCGGAAGAAGCAGGGATTCATTTGAGGCTTGAGTTTGCCAGCTCTTAACTGCGGTGCGACCCTTCAGTCACTGAGCGTTTTGGTCAACCCCGTTGTCGGCATCAGGAGTAAGCTTCTGCTGACGTAAAATCGACTTACAAGCATGTGCTATAAGGTTACGTTAGCGTGTGCCTTTCTAGCAGGATAACCACTGATGAGAGCTGCGACTAGGTACCGTCTGGGGTTTTAACTCAGGTCTTTCGCAGTCTTGCACGAGACACCGCACAGTGCAGAACTCCCAGCAGAGCCAAGGTGAAACAAGTTCAGGGCAAAGGATGAGAAGGTGCGAATTTCCGGCTGCCTAGGAGTGGAGCAAGTCCAGGGCAACGTACAGAAGATGCTATTTTTTTTAACACTCAGAGCAGCGTACAAAGCAACGAGCGGAGTTCCCAGAGTAGTAGGTATGGAGCAAGTCGAGAATAATATGCACTGGACGCTCATGATAATTGACAAAGCCACTGCCCGGCACATACGAGTGGTCCCAGCATAGCCGCCGGGAGGAACAAGCCTAGGGCAGCGCATTGCAGCTGTTGTAAGTGGAGTAATTAGGCGTATTTGGGTGTCGTGCCGAGGCCCTACCCCCTTTTTTTGAAAGTTTTTTTTTTTTTCTCGAAGTTATTTTTTCTTTGTTCTGGCAGAGTACCTCTGCTCGGTAGCGCTAAGATCTCACGCTGTCGGCATTCTTCGGATCGTCTCCGCTCAGGAGGACAGTTGTTAGTCGTCACACTATCTTTAATGGGAGATTAGTACTCTCCTTCATCTTACTTTCCATCCATTATAGAGTCATTCACTCGTTGTAAATTTCATGGTTTTAATTAGTTGTCTCATATCGTTTCCATCTTCTTGTAGTTAGATACTGTTCTGATTCATTCCAAGTCAAGGTCTCCGGGAGACCTCCGATTTTTTTTTTTTTGTGATGTTGGGTGTTGGATTATTTTGGATGTTGGATCTTCCAGACCCCCCATCCTGTTGATGACGTGGCAGCCTCCTGTGGGGGCCGCCATCTTGGATTGGCCACACCCTCTGCACACTCATGCTTCCTCCTCATTTTATGACGACTCACGCCGATGGTAACATCTCCTCTACTCTTCTCCTGCTTGTGATATGTGCTTGTATAGTTTCCTTAGTGTTTGGGAAATACAGTACAGTGTACTGTATTTATGTGGCCTTTTATGGTGTTATGTGTTTTAAATGGAGAGCATATTGTTTTTAGCTCCGATGTGCCGGTTTTCTTGGGTCTGACGTGGACTAGGGTTGAGGTAAGGCTAGTCCAGGCGGGACAAGGAAGTTCGATGAATGGAGCAATATTTTACCAAGTTTTCTGTGCTATGGAGTGATATGTTCCATATCACGTCCCTGGTCATGGAATTTACCTATTAATTTCGAGTTGTGGAAGATCTGGGACGAATCCTAGATGGCGCAGGGTGGCCGGAAGGCCGGCAGGTCTTGAAGTCCCGGATGTAAGAGATTTCTATGGCTTTGCCTGAGTTTAGTCTCTGGTTTAGATACCAGTTGGTTGACTTGTAGTTCCGGTTTGGGACTTTAATATCAAAGTCAGATATTATTTTTGAAGAGCTTTAATTTTAAATGCTAGTGCTATTTTCGAAATATTTAGAAAATTTTTATGTGAGCCATTGAGACTTAGCCTCTGGTTTAGATACCAGTCTTTGGCTTGTAAGTCCCTTTTGGGGAGTTTAATTTTAAATTCAAATATTAATTTTGAAATTATAGAAAATTTTTATGTCCTTCAATGAGACATCAGAAATATACCAGTTTTTGGCTTGTATCGTAAGTCCTGGAGGGGTACTTTCGTTTTAAATTCAGAAATTAATTTGAAATTGTAGAGAATTTCTAGGTGGTCCATGGAGACTTAGTCTTTGGTGTAGATACCAGTTTTCTATTGGCTTGTAGTCCAGGTGTGGGACTTATAAATCAACTTTAAAATTTTTGTGAAATTCCTATGTACTCTGTTGAGTCTTTGCCTCTGGTTTAATACCAGTTGGTGACTTGTAGTTTTGTGTAGGACTTTGATGTTGAAGTTTTGCTATTAATTTCCGTTTTTTTAATTTCTTTGTACTCTATTGAGTCTTAACTTCTTGCTTAAATACCCGTGGTTGACTTTTAGTTCTTGTGTATGAACTTCTGGCTTAGATACCAGTGGTTGACTTTTAGTCCTTGTGTATGACGTTAATGTTAAATTTCTGATATCAAAATTTGGAAATTTCTATTACTTTATAGAGTCGTAGCTTCTGGTTTACATACCAGTGTGTTGACTTGTACCCTCTGTGTGGGACTTTAATGTAAGTTCAGATACTATTTTTGACTTTTTAAAGAGTTTTATGTGATCCATTAAGACTTAGCCTTAGGCTTAGGTACCAGTTTTTTGGCTGTCACTCCCTGCATTGGAGTTTATTATTGAATGGAGAAATTAATTTCGAAAATTTAAAAAAAAAATTTTGATGTGCTCCATCGAGGCCCAGCCTCTGGTTCAGATGCCAGTTTTTTGGCGGTTAGTCCCGGTATGGGCCTCTAATATTCCATTAAGATATTAATTTTGAACTTTTTCGAAAAATTCTTATGTAGTCCCTGTGGGGACTTAATTTGTTTTTGGTTCCGTGTTAAAGAGTCTGCAGTTGAAGAAAGGAGAAGACCTGCTGTGGACTGGGTGCGGCCAATGCTACAGTCCTCCTGGTATGGAGTTGACAGCTCCTCTGGTTGAGTTGAGCCCTCCTCCGAAAGGAATTGTATTGCCGCAGTGTTCATCCAATGAAAAACTTGGGCCCACTCGGTGCCGCGACTCATTTCCCTGTCCTTTTTCCTATGTAAAGAGTCGACTAGCCGCAGTGGTTAACCCAGATTGCTGGGCACTGTCTGGCAGAGCTGCAGTCTTGCCAAGAAATGATTCACTCGGCGTTGACCCAGTCCAACCAACTCTGTTGACAGCACTGCAGTCACCTTAAAAAAAAGGCAAAAAGAAAAAAATCTGTCCCCTGTGTCAGTACAACAGGGCCAACTTAGTGTGGCTTAGTAAAAAAAAAACACACACACAATGGTCTTAGCTACTTCACATCGGTTTCTGAGAATTACTCACGTTTCTCTTAGAAGCGGATTTCAGCTAGACTACTAATTTGGCCAAGGTGGAGCAAGACTTCAAAAGTGGACCAACTCCTGGCTTATTTTCTTATAGAGGCAGGACTTTGGCAATTTCCTAGGTCTGGTACTTATGCCAATGGGAACGTAAGACGTCAACTCCAACTAAGTGTCTCCACGACGTTTACGTAGTCCGTCCGACGCTACGGGCCTCCCACAATGGGAGGAATAGCCAGTTGGTAGGAGTTGAGCCCTCCGCCATAAGAGTGGAGCTAACACAGTGGTCTCTCATAATAATGGGGCCCATTCGGGGCCGCGACTTGTTTTCTTTATTGAAGTAAATTTCTTCTCCGTAATGGAGTGGCTTCGCTTCAGTAAGGAGGTGACTAGCCACAGTGGAAATCCGGGTTGCTGACCACTATCTGGCAGGTCAACACTTACAGAACAATGGCGCGTCTAAAAGACCAGCTCGCCGTTGAATCAACAGGCCGCTGGTTGAGTCCAGCCAAACCTCTATACGTTAAACGGTAATGTGATCTCTATCGAGACCCGACATTGAGGAGGAGTGCCCTTCTTCGGAAAGACGAGTTTATCCTCTCGTTGAAAGTATTAATGGGCTTTACCAAACCTATGAAACTTTTCCCCACTCTTAGAGCAAAAGAACGGAGTCAGGATCGCGGTTTCTGCCGAGTCCTAAAAAGAGTGTCTGCTAGCAAAGACACCGACAAGTTTGGAAAAGTGTCGGTTCAACTTGAAAAAATTCAAAGTTCTGTTATCTACACATCGGGTAGAGAACTTTGAATATTTACTAAGTTCCCATCCTATTACTATAAGGGCTCAAGACTTGGAACTGGTCAAGGCCTGAGCAGGACTTCAGGTTTTTTTACTAAGTGTTAAAAACAATCCTAAGTCTGTCTTTTACCCATCAGGTAAAGAACTTTGGAAAAGTTGCAACAGTCAGCAGTAGTAAGGTATAGATGCGGTGATATGAGAACGGATGTTGGAAGAGCTGTTCAAGTTTACGCTTCTAATGGTTCTCCAAAGACTCCACAGGTTTAAGGGAGAAACAGTGCTTCTTCCAGCTCCGAGGTACTTCCGAGGGAAAGACTGCAGGTCAGCTTCAAAATTCACGGCCCTCATATGTTGAAAGTTTACAATGGGTCCCCTTGGAAGCTTTATATGTACTGTGGAGTGCCGTCGAGAAGTACCGGATTTGGAAGTCCGTGAGGGTTTGAAAATCTTCAATAGTGGGTAGGTTTTGACTGAGCCTAGAACAGCCTAAACTTTCAATGTATACGAAGTGGTATGATCTGGTGTGCACTGAGCCTCGAAATGGCTGCTCAAGCGACCATAGTGATGAACGGGAGAGTTCAACATAAACTGGTGTTACGATATCTGTTGGGTACGAAGTGTCTTACGTATTTATGTTAAAGGGTTATATATGTATAAACAAATAAGTGCTGAAGTGAAGAGATTTGTCAGATTCGGCCACTAAGAGAAGCCTGTGGGAGATTGCCCGGGATTCCTCTCTCGTCCCACAGCTGCTTGAGGCGCTTGAGATAGCCTGGCCCCTCCTGCTTGCTGGCGACGAAGCACTCCCGCTGCACAATTCGGTCTTCCTTGGACCACTTGTGGCGCGTGCGGCGTTGCGTCGGGACAGTAGCCTCCGCCCGCGGCGGAGAAAGGTGAGCCTGCTCCCTCACACTCCCCTCTCCAGTAGCAGTCACACTAGCGTCGTAATCCTTTCTAACCGATTCCGACGGGTGAGTACCGCGTTCACGAAAGGCCCCTGCCTCACCCACTGGAGATCGGACGAGCGAGGTACCCAGTCTAACTGAGGTACCCTTCACGCCGTTTGAAGGGGCATCTCTATTTTGACTCATTTTCATGGTTGCCTCGTAACCCTCTGGCGGCGGGACCTGATAACCCTCAGGCGGCGGGCACCTTAGCGTCAGCGAAGAAGGACTGGCTTTCAGGGCTTAGGAGTTCCATCTACCCCATGCTGTCAAACGCATTCAACGAGTTGACTCTTCCGCCTGAATCAGCCATTGGTCTTCTCATTGGCTACTTTCGACTTTGATGGTCCTTTTCAGCCATCATGGGTGCTCAACACTCCAACTGTAAGTCGTACGCCTGGTTAAGCTGATATTCAGCATGACCAGCCGGTGACCTACAGGAGGTTGACTGGATTAGCCGCCAGTCTTTCGGCAGGTTGTCGTTGGCCTTCTATGTTCTAAGCCTCATCCGGCTTTTACTGCGCATTTCCTCGCAACAGGGTCACCTTAAACAGCCCCCTGTGTCTGACTCATACGCCGCGGTGGATTTACGGGCCGGTGGTCGAGACAGGGCTTGCCAGTTATCCCGCTGGCGGTCTTATTATTATTATCTATATTGATCTACGAGTGCTTGAGAAGACCAACATATACAGTATTCATAACTCCTACCAACGTTTTCTACCTCTGATTTTTTGGTGAATCGACAGTTGAACTTTATATTTAATAAATCATAAATGTCTATCAGTTATACTTATCATTCATTCTGATTTTGTTACTACAGGTTGATTTTATTATGTGTATAATTATATATATATATGTATATATGATGCATACATTATATGAATTATATACATATATATATATATATGATGCATAAATTGTATGATGTACATACATAATTAAACTTACATTTGTTTTCACAACACTGGAACGAGGGAGAACTTGAGTTCCTCTTTCTTATGTAATGGACTTCTTCCTGAAGAACGGGGTCAGTTATCCAGGTGCCAGCATGGCTTTTCGATGCAACTGGAACGCGAATGTCAAGATACGAGAAGACTTGATAGCGGAGGCAATCGAGTAACCTCGCGTTGGTTCTTGCAGGCCTAAAATCAGGCAGTTGAGATTTCGCTGAGTATAAGGCATACCTCATCCGGGCTTTGCTTGAGAGAGCAAGCCCGAAAGTGATGAGGCATCCGAAACGAAGTGACGCCGGTACCTAATCTTCACGATAAGTAAGCGAGCAGTAAACGACACAGTCTACGACCTGTGCAAGGAACTAATATCCAGAAGGAGAAATACTCATAACACCACACCGGTACAGACCCAAGACTATCAGGCTGGGATAATTATTAGGAGTACTATACAGTAATAGCTAGGACTCCTTTAATTGCTTGGCTCCTTCACAGCAAGACGGTGCCCAGGACTACGAGGTAAACATTAGTCCCTTAAGTGCATACGATAAGGGGCTTGTTTTCAGAACGCGGACAGTCCTTGGTTCATCACTCAGACAATGGGACTTGATGAACAGGAACCCAGCACTGTGCAACGAAGGAGAATCTTATCGAAATTGGCGAGCCGCCTGCGGGCGGACAAGCGAAGTGAAGCTTACGTCGACGGGCAACTGCTAGCGAATCGGTCGACAAACTACTGGAGGAGCTGGTTATCTTGATCTACCCCTGGGATATCTCGGGTACGCCCCCTCTCCGAATTAGAGTATGCATGGAGGAATATAGTTTGAGCTGTGTTTCGAGGGATGATTAGTTCCCGTTGCGGCTCGGAGCGATCCGGCCAGCGTTAGCCTACTGGAGTTCCCAGGGTGGCCATCCTCGGCGAGTTTGCTCCTAGAGTAGCACAAGCAAGCTCCCAAAGCAAAACCATCGTTATTAGGCGGGGGAACTCCGGGCAGGTTCCCGCAGCAGGACAGCTGCGCAGAGGATACCTCCGAAGGAGGCAGACAAGCAGAGACTTTCAGTTATCTTAGTCTCAACACTACACAGTTGTCGGGCGGACTCGAAGCCCGGTAGCCCTCGAGTGAACGGAGTCGGATCTGATTCAACCGAGTTAAAACAGTAGTATCTTAGGATCTAGGGGCTTAAATAACTTTACGGTGCAAGTTATCACAAGGTTAACCTTGATCTTACGATTGGTCTTATACCCGGAACAGCTCGATTAGTCAACAAGGACAGCCAGATCGGATAGCAGACCGTTTCGAGGCCCGAACCGACTAGCCTCCTACGTTATTAAGGGGAAGAACAATTAAGACGCTAATCGACTACCTTAGTAGCTATCTACCAAGTGGACCTTGAGCATAGAAAATCCCGTCGGACGTAGTTTCTGAAAGTCCGAGAGGTTCGTTGAGGGAGTTTATCTGCAGTCCTAAAGGTAGGACGGCGGGTTATGAAGTCTTCTAATTAACCAGGACTGTAAGGGGCCTAAGCTGGGCCAAATTTAAGAACGAAGCTACGTGCGAAGCGACTGAGTTTAGTTGGACGCCTACAGTTTAAGACTGGGTTGAATCTTGGCTTGGAGGGTCCTTCAAGAACAGCGACCTGGATTATTAACCCAACCAGTTTCCAACGCAATTTTCTGTTGCCCCAGAGGTAGATTTAAATGAAGCTTAAAGATTACATCGGAGCAATTTTCTACCCAGTCGGAAGGTAACGTCAGACAGGGGAATTAGGTACCTCTTAGATCAACCGACCTATCCACGAACTCGTCTTAAGTCGGTAGGCGGGTCTTACCATCGAGAGGCTGAACTCCCTGAGGATGAGTGGTTACTACACCTATTAAATCCGAGAGTGGCGGACAGTAACGGGACTCCTGCCTATCAGTGCGAGGTTTATGGTCAAACGCAGATGGCGTATGAGCCTTTCTGAGGACACCTAGTGTAGGCTATCTGTTTTCCAGGAATTTTAACAGCCCAAGCTTCGTTTCCTGAACTCGTTTGAAAGAAGTGCGGTATGGAAAAGTTTGGTTTTGCGAAGGACATACGGTCAGACCTTATAGGCAGAGGAGCTTTACCAGCCTCGGAAATAACATCTACACAAGTTGGCTAGAAACTGATTATGAATCTGCAACTATGTAAAACTTGGGATCCAAGCAGAACCCAGACAACGCTCGTAGGGCTACTTTATGGTTACAAAGATACACCTCAGGAAACTGATAAGTTTCCCTCGGTACCTTGGAAGTTGGAACGCTACGAAGCCTTTAAGCGCAAGGGGAGGCTGGTGACTATCGTCTATACAGATGGCGTTAACAAGAGAGGAACTGGACTTTAATTGGTGCTCTTCTCCTGCCTCTAGTCTGGACCGTAATTACTGGAGCAACAAAGAAGAAGGAAGGTTTACTTTTCGTGAACATCTCAAAAAAAAAGGAAAAAACGAACGTCTTCATACAGCGATCAAAAGAGGCCAACAGTTATCAACGGTGATTATGCTCAACGGTCTAAAAGTCGACTTTGGTAAAAGACCCTTATGATCTTGTTACTCAGGATGTTCATTGTTTGACTCATAAATCTTAGCCAAGAATGACGTCAAACAGAAGAAGGTAACCTGGCCCGTGGAGAGACTAGAGGGCTTGGGCAGGCCCTTCTTAGAAGAAGACTATGGCTCAGTCGATGTTGTCTGATCGACCAATTTTGGGTGTACGGCCTCAGCTAGAAGCGTGCGGCGGCCGACCAGTCTTAGAAGTTGGGAGTCTGAGACTGTTCCGCAACGAGCGCTTGGTCCTCAACAGCTACATTGGTCCTACGAGATACGTAGCTACAACTAGCAAAGGTAGCTGCATCACACAGGTAGTGCTTACCTTCCTAGTACCACTAAGGAATAATTGTTGGCAGTAACGTGGGCCTTCTTGATCGAAGTATAGTACCTGTACTAAGAAAGATATTCTTCTGCACCCTCCGCTTCAGGGGGAACCATGAAATCCCTCCCTGCTCCTTGAGCTGGTAGTACGCAGGGGCGACTCACTTCGCCTCTTGTAAGTCGTGCTACCGAGCAGAGGTACTCTGCCCGAGCGAGCCACTACAAATAGGGGGAATGTTCCAATGACTTTTGTAGTGTTAAGTGAAGGCAAAGTACCTCTGCGAGACAAAGGTACTCCCAAAACCCGTCGTCAAAAAGACCTGAGGAGGAAGCATGAGTGTGCAGAGGTTATGGCCAATCCAAGATGGTTGCCCTCATAATAGGCTGCCCTGTCTTAATTAGGATGGGGGCCTGGAAGATACAATATCCAAAATCATCAAAAAAAAAAAAAAAAAAAGGTCTGGAGACCTCGACTTGGAATGAATCACAACAGCATCTAATTACAAGATGGAAACGGTATGAGACAGCTAATTATACCCAGCAAATTTACAACGAGTGGATGATTCTATAATGGATGGAAAGTAAGATGAAGAAGAGTACTAGTCTGCCATTAAAGATAGTGTGACGACTAACAACTGTCCTCCTTAGCGGAGACGATCCGGCGAATGCCGACAGCGTGAGATCGTAGGGCTACCGAGCAGAGGTACTCTGCCTTCACTTACCACTACAAGAGAGTCATTGGAACATTCTCCCTATATTTTTTTTTAAAGTTCTTGGATTTTTTTTTAAAGCTATTGGATTTTTTTCTACTGCTGTGAGCGAGGTACTCACGCGGACTTGAGCGCCATGCCAAGGCCATACCCACTCACAACGGGTAGCAGGCGAGTACACCCAGCCTGGAACGACCTCCAGGGACTAAGTCCCCGGACTCAGTGGTACCAAGTCGAGCGCAACACCTACCCCACCCACCCACATTTGGCTCCCCGCCTACACACTGAGCAAAACAATCATCCCATCAGCAAGAATGACTTCTCAATCATAGACTCTTCTAATCCAATCGAGCTTACAACATTAGAGTCCCTCTACATGCACAGAACAAGACCCAGCCTTGGCAGTATGACCTCAGCTGTATTGCATTGCATTGTCCACAATTAGTCCCACATCAGCCAACTGTACAGCAGGTGACATCCGGCCCCTCCACGGAGCTCTGTTCATTTGCTTTTTAGATCTCCCTGACATCTATTGTCCCCTCACTGAATTAGAAATACAGTATAGGAAATTTTTATTTATAAGTTGTAGGTTATAATTTTTTTTCTGATTATGGGATGTTTATCCCAAAACTTTAAATTTTATTTGTTAGTTGACTTTGTATTTCTTATTTTGATATTATCTCAGTTTGATTCTCTTCAAGAAACTGTAGGTTTTCTGAATGTACTTATCATCTCTCCATATTACTACATACTTGGGATATGATCATAGTGGACACCTGCTCTCACTGCTTCAATGCGCAGCACACCATATAGCTTCAAGTGACCGTTTGGCCAACATTAGGGAGAAACGCCCCCAAAGGGATTGTGAAGGTTACCTAAGCCATTAGGTGGCCTTTGACACGTTTGTCTTTCGTGCCCCCCGTTGCTTTCTTCCATTTTCATACTCTACTGATGTGTTTTGTTCGGTTCTTTGCCCCCCCCCCCCTTTTCCCGCGTTAATCCTGTATCAGAATACTCTCGTGCGTGGGTTCCACGTGTCATTGATGTACCATATGTTCCTTCTTTCTTCCTCTGTGAGATCGCCTTTGTTGTGGAAACCGAGACTTAAACTTTTCCATGCCTATAATTATTGAACAATAATGCAGTCCATGTGAACATAGCACGGCATTACAAGGATTCTAGATTTGTGTAGATGCTGGCGTCTGCCTTTGCCTACCCTCAATGAGCGGATCTGCTCAGTCAGGGAAATCCAACAACACTGACCTCAGGCGGTGTGTACACGACCTAGTTGGTTTATGACTAGCTAGAGCAAAATCTGGCGGTAAGCAAGTCGACTGAAAGCTCACTTGCAATGTATATATGTGCTAATATTAAATTTCAGCTGCTGTCGGTGGCAAATATGTATCTAATTTTTGCAAGCCTTGGTAAGTGCGAAATTTAAATGTGATGATTCCGATTCAATTTTATACAATGTGGCCTTACATGCACAATTTTGTAGGTAAATATTGTAGCTACCACGAATGATCACTTACCATTCCGTTACATCTGGTTGAGCTCAAGGCAGTTGTGCAGCATAAGCAAAGATCTAGGCCCATATTCGTATCCATTCGTTGCCGTAAATATATTCTCGTTGTAGCTAGTGTAAATGCGAAGGTTGTGCTAGAGTACTAGTGTGAAGTTTTGCCTCTGATTTACTCTACGTAACCCACTTCCTCCGATTGTGGGGCGGGTGTGCCTTTAGATACATTACCGTATATCTCTCACTGCTAAGCGTCTATTGGTGTAGTAGTGGTTTATGAATTTGAAAAAAATTAATTACAAGCTTAAATTCTGTTATTGCCTATCTTGTTGCATGTATTTGAGAAGAGCCTATATCCTGGTGCCAGCCATTTTAAATGGTGACAGTGTACTTCTGCATATCCTAAAATATTTCTGTTATCACACAACTTACCGGTTATGGAGATTAAATAATTACACGAGTAAGTCATAACTGTTGAACAGCCATCCTCGGCTGCTCTTTCCGCTGGCCGGTTAGCTATAAGTTCATTGCTGCAACCCCTTTTTTGTTGTTTATTCTTTACCATTTCTTTTTTAATTTCGGCTCTTGAGTGGTGTGGGGGGTGAGAATGTTAGATCTTTCAAGTGCCTGCCTCCTTCTCCCGGGCAAGCTATTTTTCTCAAAACACTGGAATGAAGACCGTGTACTAATTTCTTAGATTTATTTAAAGATGTAGGTATATCTTCCGTGCTCCTTCTCTTACATGGAGATCAGTGAAATAGAAATTCGACCTAAACATAACATTGAAAGAATGACCACCGATCGTCGAGTACAATCCGTTGTTCATGATATGCAAATTCGTTATCAGTTTCAAACTTTTGCCGGGTGCGCTGCAATAGGGGCATGAGACTGTAGCATCATAAGAATGAGTGGCTTGAAGCCTGGCCTTCAGTTTGGATTTTGCTACGTTAGGCGGCGGAGCTGTCCAGTTGCATCAGGTGACACATTATGCAAGAGCCTGCATAATTTGATAAACTGTGCTCCAGTCGGCCCCCTTCTCTGTACATTTTCCATTAGCACGCCATTATTGGCACTGCGACAAATGTAAAATGCTTTTGATACTATTGCAGGTGGCACCGACATCATATCTTGCTTCATGGGCAGCTGCCCCTTACTGCCCGTGTACGAGGGAGAGATCCAGTGCCGTCTGCTGGGTATGGGCATCCAAGTGTGGGGCTCCGAGGGGGAACAGGTGTGGGACGAGCCTGGCGAGCTCGTGTGTACGGTGCCCTTCCCATCCATGCCCACCCACTTCTGGGGCGATGAGGGCAATGTCAAGTACCACAAGGCCTACTTCTCAACGTAAGTTCAAATTTCTTTTAAACGAGTTTATTGTGGGAAATATAAATCATGTCAAGTACCACAAGGCCTACTGCTCAGCGAAAGTTCTGATTATTTTCAAACATGTTTATTGTGTGGCCGGCCATGTGGAGTACCACTTTGCGTACTTCTCATTGCTTTCAATCTTGTTTTTTTTTTGGCAATGTTGGCATTTAGAATGACCAGTGGGCATACTTCTTGCAGTGAGTTTTCACGTTTTCTAATTCATTCTTTAGGAACGGGTAGAGACTGTGTTAAATATAAAGATGCTTACTTTTAAAAGTGAGTGTTGACATTTTCTCCACCTATTCTTTTGCGTTGGCACTAAGATCGATTTTAATAATAAAGATAGGTTACGATCAATGGTAAGTTGTTAATCTCGACGCCCTATTATTTTGTACATGAGGCCTGTGAGGTATTGTATTGTAGCTTATTTTAAAACGTAACAAGGATTAAAAACGTAGAAACTAGATTTAACAGCTGTTTCTTTTTTTAGTGCAATTATTTGAGGGACATTGTTCAATACTGTTTTGCTGAACTTTGAAAAAGAAACTGAAAGTGGCGAGTTCGTTGATAAGTTTATTGCGTAATGTTGTTGAGTAATATGAGGAAGCAGTATGCGTGTTTATATATGAAGAATTCCGGCAGCAATGTAGTTCAGAAGGCATGCGGCAGGACGTCAAGTTTTCTGCGGCTCGTCACCAGCACTGACGTGGGAGCCGCTCATTAGTTTATTTCTTTCGCAGAAATAAATTATTTATTATCTGTAAAAAGGTAGCTATGTACATTCATAATTCTCAAACTCAAAAAGTTACAAGCCAAATTAAGTTAAAAAGGTTACGGTAAAGTTAACATTGACTGCACCCTCCACTGAGAAATCCACACGCACGGGTTCGTGCGGCAGACATAGGACAACTGGCCCCAGAGGAGTAGGTAAGTGCAGCTGCAGCCGACAACTGGTCGCTAAGAACTATGGCGCCGCAACGAAAGGCTCAACGACCAGCCACCCCCCTACCGTAAGGTAGGTACCCCCGCGGTAGCTATGCACACCAAGTAAATGTTCTGATTCAGCGCGCTGAGTGATCGCGCCTGGCCTAGTGATCGATCTCTGGACCCCCAGTACAGCTGTGCAGCACGCAACGTCCGCCGCTACGGTGGATACGCCTAATGCAACACAAAACATGATCCAAAGAGTTGAACACGCGGCTGATTGAAAAGAAAAATGTGGCAGTGGACCCATGGAGATGCTTCTCTAGCTCTCCAAATTCCGGCCCAATCTCGATTCTCTTAGGAATAATGGTACAACTCGGCCTACTACGCGGAGCACTGCACACGAACGGGTCAGCAGAGACAGAATGAGCAAAGGAAACGGTTGAGTTGAATAGAAGTGAATTCAGTAAAGCCAAGTAGACAACTCTTCTAGAGTTAATTTTGCAGAAGATATTATGTTAATAAATTTGAATAATTTATGGGAGAGAATTTAAGATTTAATTCCCCTGTTAGCGGACAGTTTAAAATAGGCCTGACTCTGCCTGGCGGATTTTTTTTACCATAAATCTCTAAAAATCTAAATTTCATCTTAGAACTCGTTTAGGTCTTTCTTTTTACAATTGGAATACTTGTTACTTGGGGTTTAATACATGTCCCTACCCTGGCTACCCGCAATTTGTGTGATTCAAAGCAATTAAAGAAAAAAACGGGCGATCGACGTCAGTCGACGCAAGGCAATAATAGGTTAACATTGATCGTATTTTAGCCCACTGACCTATTGAAGTGCTATTGACCAGGAACGACTGTAGCAACCCAGCATTCCTACCATCATTACAGCACATTCGAAATCTCCCATGGAGGTCCGTTCCTTGGTACTTCCACCCGTAGCAGCCTTGGCACTGCAAATAAAATGCTCGCGCTCCTGGTGATAGCCTTTGGGATTCTAGGAATTTTATTAGATCAAGGTTGCAAAAATAATTGGGTCATACGTAAGGGGTTAATGCCCTCCGTGAAAGCAAGTTTCATCTGGAATCTTCGGTGATAGTAACAATTGAAGTAGTACATGAAAATTTCTTCAGAAAAAGAATTAAAATTTTTTGTAGCTAAATTCCCCTCAGGGGGCATAGGATGGGCCATAGGGTTAGGTTAGTTAGGTTCGCCCATCCTATGTTATGGGGAACAGCGCCCCCAGGGGGTTTGTGTAGGTTACCTTAGCCATTAGCAGGCCTTCGGGACGGCTGTCTTTCGTGCCCAACTTTGCTTCTTTCCCATCTTTTACTCCTACTAATCTTTCTTCAATCTGTTCTTACTCTTCTTTCCCGACTTGCTGTTCCCATGCGCGTTGATCCTGTGTGGGAACACCCTCGTACATGGGTTCCACGTATCTATTGTCACACTATGTGTCCCTTGCTTCTTCCTCTGTTAGATCGCCGTTGCTGTGGAGACGGAGACTTAAACTACTCAATACCTATAATAATAATGTAGCTAAATAAGTTTAGTAAGCGATTAATAACAGTTGATGTATAATGAAAACTGAAAATTAATATTTTAGCAGCCTCCGCACAAATTTCTTTTACGTTCCCCTGGTTCCTTAGGTAATACCGTAACTATTGTTGACTCTGGTGGAACTAGAAATTAGTAAAGTTGAAACGAGGCAATTGGCGGACATTCAGTTGACTATTCTGACAAGACCATACACAGAAAAATTTTTCAAGAATAAGGGCATGCTTAGGTGATGGAGATCCACGTCAGATGAAGCACGATCCTCGCAGACACCAGGCATGCTCTTGCCTCACGCAGAGACTGTCGCTTTCACCAGAGTGGCCCCGGCAGACATACTGTATGATGCCTCCCGTTAAAGTATGGTTGATAAACTTGAAGTAATTTGACCGAATGGTTAATATGCCAAGCTATCAACGTATAAATATCGAAGTATGACAAACATGATGGTTTTTTTCGATAAGGCTGCTTAGCTCTGCATGCTAGGGAGGAGGACTCTACGAGGTCTACCTACTGGAAATAAAGAACTAGGTTAAAACAGTAAGCCGAACATTAGCACAGAAGAATGATGAAAAAAGTCAACGCTGATGTGACATTTTCTCACACCCACGCATTGTGCAGAGCAGCCACGCGTGTATTGCTGCGATGGGAGGCATAATACGGAAGGCCCTTGGGTGATGTGGGTTCACTTCTTTCGAAAACTACACGAGGGACACTTGCTACAAACCAGCTGGCATGACGGCTAATATTTTAATAATATTTTATTCGACATAGTGTGTTTTCACAGGTCGACATAGTGTGTTTTCACAGGTCGACATAGTGTGTTTTCACAGGTCGACATAGTGTGTTTTCACAGGTCGACATAGTGTGTTTTCACAG
>LQNS02276882.1:5763383-5782403 GCA_001587735.2 Parhyale hawaiensis
ACATAGTGTGTTTTCACAGGTCGACATAGTGTGTTTTCACAGGTCGACATAGTGTGTTTTCACAGGTCGACATAGTGTGTTTTCACAGGTCGACATAGTGTGTTTTCTCAGGTCGACATAGTGTGTTTTCACAGGTCGACATAGTGTGTTTCCACAGGTCGACGTAGTATGTTTTCACAGGTCGGTGTGTTTTCACAGGTTGACGTAGTGTGTTTTCACAGGTCGACGTAGTGTGTTTTCACAGGTCGACGTAGTGTGTTTTCACAGGTCGACGTAGTGTGTTTTCACAGGTCGACATACATTGCTTTCATAGAAGTAACAAAACGTTTGCACATTTTGTACTATGTACTGAGAACAAAAGACTAGTGTGAACCCGCCAGTTACTCGCATTTCGCTGTCAGGCAGGAAATCATCTGCAGCCGATGCTTATCTGCACCACAGGAACTGTGATCTCCGTTATTCGAAAATAAAGTTGCTGCAGCTTCTATTGTACTGACACCGCTTTGTTTGGTATCACTTTTGTGCCCTTCTTATTATCTTGGAACACTTATACTGTCGCAATGGAGTTTTCAACTGACCATAGACCACACCATACATTATATGGTGTACATTATATGTATGGTGTGGTCTATGATGTAACATATAATAAGTGTTGTGGTAGACAATATCCGAATGAAGAAGTGCCTATAACATGCTAGGACCGCTATGAGCATATAACACTGTATTAGGTTAATTCTATTGCGGCAATGTTCAGGTGCTCTCGTATTTGCTGATTAGGAGTTCGAAAAGCGCGTTGCATAGCTGGTCATTTTACTTATTTTATCATTAAGCGTAGTATAAGATACGAATATGAACGATGTCAGCTTACTCCCACCTCCACTATTTACATAGCGCTAACGTTTGCAGCTCTGACACCTTGTTTAGCAGGCTTGAGACCAACCCAGGCACGCGAGCTCTCTGCTGCTCTAGCTGTGCTCACTCAGCAGTTGTGGACGTGCTGAGCGCCGTAGGGGTACTTGCCTACTCAGTACTCAGAGATGATGGGGGGGTTCATTTGAACCTTCCATCACATTGGCGCAATAGTTCTTGATGATCTGTGGTCGGCTGCAGCCGCACTTGCTCCTCTGGGGCCAGCGGGCCTATACCCGCAGTTCCAACCAGTGCGTGTGGGTTTCCCAGTTGAGGATTCGGTCAAGTTGACTTTTCCTTTTTAGCTACCACGACACTGCAATGAACCAAACTATAACATGAACTTGTACAGTAATTGATTATAATCTGCGCGAGCCACGATTGTTGTCACATGTCTATATATTCGTAAATTTGGGATACCCAATAATAATGTTACTGACGTTGACCCGCATGCTCAGTTTCAGCGGCGTGTGGAGCCACGGTGACTACTGCATAGAGCACCGCAGCACTGGCGGGCTGGTGATGCTCGGCCGCAGTGATGGGACCCTCAACCCTTGTGGAGTGCGCTTCGGGTCTGCTGAGATCTATGCTATTGGTGAGTTTTTGTGGTGAGTGTGTCTTGTGAGGTGTGTACTGATGTGTGTGTGTGCATTACTTGCGTGTGATTGCAAGGTGATAGTCTTGCATATGTCATGGTGAAAGGTCTCATAGCTATGGTGTGTCACCTGTGCGTCTTACTTGTGTACACGTGTGATGTTGGCCATACATGTGCACTATTCTTATGCCGTGTGATAAGTGTATAGTGCATGCTCGTAATGTTCTGTATCGTGTTGCATTTGTAAGCAGTAGCAAAAGGGGGAAATTTTTGAGTCTGCAGGCATCAAGGGTGCTAGCGATTTGCACACTTGTGTTATAGGTAGCTACTTGTTTTGGACGCGCATGGTGGGGATATCGATCACTTTGATCGATAATGATTATCATAATCCCCCTTGACATTTTCTAGATTTATTGCTGTTATAATCGAAAGTCCTGTTTTGTCGATTGATAAGGAGTTCTCTTGAAATAATTTTTGCAAGTTTCTATTCTCTTTGTGCATCATCTTTAATACGCTTCCATAACGCACATTGTGCTGTGAGAGAAGTCTCTGCGTGCAAAGCGGCCACTGATTATGCTAATTTAGGCAGTTGAGGAATTAACGGCCACATCTATGCCATTGAAATGAGACGGAGAGCGGCCTTCTGCGTTTTCGAAAGAGAAGAGCGTTTGATTCATTTGGTCAACATACTTCTGACCGAGCTAAATTACATATATATGTTAAATTAGATTGAATATAAAAGTTGTATAAAATATGCAATAGCTTTATTGAAGTGCTGATAAGCCCATTAGGTATAATGGTAATAGTTATATACTGTAGCTATATGGTATGTACAGTACTTACCTGGTGCATGTACTCATTCATATATGTACCTATGTATAACATAGATGAAGAATGGACTTGAAATCAAGAGTAAATTAATTCGCGATGGAACAGTGCACTGATGCCAATCAAATAACTTTACCTACCTTTTGCACCAATGAAAGAGGCCTACGCCGCACGCTTGAGACCTCCGTAGTGGTCGGCAATTTTTGTAATTTATGAAGCTCTTTAAGATAGGCTTCAAAAAGGATGAAGTAACGCCTTGTATTTTTTGTGGAGCAGAACAGAGTGATTAATGGTGGGACTTGGTATACGCGACGTCTTGCCTGCCACTGTGAGCGCTGCACATTTTATTGCTGTTTACTGCCACAATATGATTGGGCATCCCGCACCCAAGGGTCCCGAGTGCCTTCTCCGCAGGGGATGTAGTATCTGGCCGCAGTTCCTGCTGAGAAGGTTAGTTTTGTCGAGTTAGGTAAGTGCTCTATACTTCCCCTTCTGTTCCTCGAGGTTGGCCGCCGAATGGTGATAACAGACCCATCCCATGGGACTCATATTCGCTCCCATGTGGGAGGCCAAGTTTCTTCTGTCTTCTTCTCTTTTCGTTTTTCGTGTCCTTCCCTGCGCTGCACGGCTTAGCGATTTCGTTCGATCGAGCCGTGTGGAGTTGGAGATGCTCGCGCCTTATTTCCTGCCAGACATGGTGCACCTGGCCAAGTTTGTTCTAAAAGAACTCATTTGAGTTCGACTCAACCTCTAAACTATATTATACAAAGTTGGATCGCTGTTATATAGTCTTTGTATTTAATACAGCGGGAAAACCCACAATATAATAAATATTGCTGTTTAAGGAACGAATTTTTTTTACAGCTTAGTGAATTGGAAACTAACTTACGAAATGTTATACAGGTGTGCTTTTTTGTTTCAGTTTAAAAAATTGCATTATCCTATCAAAATCACCAATTCAGTTAATGAATTATCGTTAATTGAAGTCGCAAATTGTCCAAGTTGGGTGAAGCTATCGAGTGTTGCTCTCAATTGGAGACGCATCGCTTGCTGGTGACTTGCTGTACTTTTGTTGATCCATGTACTGGCAGTACTTCTATGCAGTAATTGAAACGCAACACTGGCAAAGGAAAACAAGAGAAAACGCTTCACATTTGACATCATGTGACTTTTATTGAATAGGCTATCCATTGCTTGCTGATTCAAGTATAGGATCTATGGTTACCTTCGAAGCTTCATGGTGCTACTTTTCGTTTACTGCTCCGTCCGGTCAGTTCTCGCTTGTTATATCATGCAACACTCCCTGGTCCTGCTTCCAACTCCATTGTTCACTCTGTCGAGTTAGATGTGACGGCTATTCATATCCAGCACGTCATTGGCTAACGTCGCTGTACTTCATTTGACTGGAACCACCACGATTACGTGCTGCTGTGTCCACACATACGCCGCCCTAATTTCGTAACACTTTTCCCTAACCTCGTTTCCACTTGGTGTTACGTCACAACAGCAAACTTTGGCTGTTGGTTGTCGGTCCATTATTTTTTCCCATTATAGATTTATCGAGATTTTCAATATCAGGTAAAAAAAAAAATATATGATTGATGTTATTAGTTTTTTGGGTCCGTTTTCAGCTCGGCAAGTCCTCAGTATAGTAATACTTCAGCTCTGTCGGTTGAGCTTCCGATTGTGGATAGCATTACTACCTAATGCGCAAGACTCCGACTTGCTCTCACTTGGGGAGGGGGCGGCTGTGCGGTATAGGTCGGTCATCCGCACGGTTGTCACTTTCTTCTACCTCTTTCCCTTATTGTGTCTTTCATTACCACCGCCAAGGAGGTTATGTTTTCGTTATGTGTTTGACTGTTTCTTTGTCTGTCTTTTTATCTGTCACCAAGAGAACTCAAAAAGGTATGGTCTGATTTTGACAAAATTTTTATTTAAAAATTGGTTTTTGTTGCTGCTTGTACATTAACTTGCGATTTATTGCTGTATCGGTCATCGCTATGTCGGCGATGAAGCTATTAACATTTGTCGGTAAAATTTTTTTTGATAAATTTATCAAAGATCGCTTTGAGTTTTTTTGTTATCTCTCCAGCTGTTTTTAGTTTCATTCACTACTTCGGGGTTCCAGTACCTGCCTGTGGTGGTGTGCTGCATAGCCCTGGCTATAGGTTACACTCTTTTTAATACCACCTCACGCAAAATGCCCTGTAAGTCCTCTGGGTGCCAGAGAAAATGCCTATAAAATTTTACCAATTAACATTCGGCCGTCAAACTTGATGCAAATTGTTCGTTTTGGTACAAGAAATCTGCTACGTATCGACTAGGACTAGAAGAACGAAATTTTATTTAAGAGAGTCAATAGTTTGCGGCAACCATTCAGTTTTAGGAGTCTGTACAACGCGCTAAATTTTATTTAACCCAATAAGGACACTGACATTTTGGTTGGTATTTATTGCTTTAATTTCACCTAGTTTTTACCAGTGGATCATTAGTAAATGCGTCTCATACAAAGAAATGTATTCTTGCGTCTTCACGCACGGTTTGTACTTTTCTTAAGAACCAGCTCTTTTGAACTCTTGTTAGAGTTTCATGAAGCAGTCGTAAGACCTACTCGTATCTGGTAGCAGTGGGCCATCAGAATTCGTGTCTAATGGCCAGTTATCTGCTCCTTGTTTGCTATGGATCATAACTGTTCATAGGAAGCTATGAACTTTATTCACATACGACAGACTCTTGATAATACCTACAGCATTGTAACGTCAAACTACACACTGCCGAATGTCTTGTTTGCCTCGTGCGTGGGATCACAAAGACAACGAGTTGTGCATGGTCAACTTAGATTTCCTCTATTCTGCCTGGTGCTTTGTATCCAAGCCAAAAAGCAAAAAATTGTGCAAGTGAATGTTTCTAACCTGCACGCGCGCGCCACTGTACCTCATGAAGTTGGTGCTTTGCAGTGGAGAAGTTCAGCGAGTTTGCAGACAGCGTGTGCGTGGGGCAGCGGCGGGCGGTGGATGGTGAGGAGCGGGTTGTGCTCTTCTTGAAGATGGCGCAGGAGGCGCAGCTGACGCCGGAGCTCAAGCAGCGACTAGCCAAGACCATCAGGGAGCAGCTATCGGCCCGACACGTACCTGCCGTGGCGCTGCCTGTGGCAGACATTCCGGTGAGTGTATATATTTGTAGTGCGTTAGTGTCATTGCTAGTAGAGTACTTGCGTGTGTGCATTATATCTGTACGTGCACAAGCAAGAATTTTGTGTATGTATCAGGGTTGGAGATATTTTTTATTAAAAAAAAAAATAAAAAATCAATTATTATTTTTTTTAAATTGATTTTTTTTTCATATTTTTGTTATGTGAAATGATAAAATAATTATTTCTAGTTCCCCAACAGTATGCTCAAGATATTACTCATAAAACAAGTGCTTTCCTGCTTTTCTTGTGCTTAAATTTTCAACATACTGCGAAAAAACACAAACTAAGGCCATTGCAAAAAAGTCAAGTAAGGTACTGCAAAATCTAGTGTAGTAAATGGTGGAGTAATCATTAGTTATCAGCCATGCAATTCTTGAGAAATAATGGCAAAAAAGCTTTGAGCTTGGAGATGATAGGTAACTCGGTAAAATATACATGCAGATAGGTGAAGGATTTTTTCAGTTGTCTAACCAAATTTTTCATGAGTGGTGAAAAAGTTCAAGTTGCTTGATATGGGTGAAAATACAAATGAAAAGCAAACTTAATATAACAAGAGATTCATAGCATCTCACTGTACAGCTGTGAAGACAACACTGAAAGGTAGGTACTGACTAATGACGCATAAATTTTTCTCACCTCCAGGTCACTTGACACCGATAGGACTTAGCCCAGTAGTTCTTGCTGCCCTTTACCAATCTGACAAACTTACACAAGTGGGATTCTTTCATGAAACATAACAATCTTTATCAGTTTGATTGATGCTATTATCTTTTCAAAATGTATGAGTAGGATTTGATTACTAAAGCTTTTCATACCTTCCAGATTGTCTCTCAAGCCCCGCACGGTATATTAGCCGGTCAGCGCCACGCCCGGCCGAGCAGTGGTCCGCCGAGCCAGCGCAGCCTTCATCCAGGTACCGCGGTAACCGCCAGTCAGCCGACTGGCGGTTACCGCGGAGGATGCACTGGTCCAGCTCTCCATACCCCTTGTGAAGTCGGCGAGGCAGGTTCTCTGGTGCCTACGTCCGACTTCATGGACACCTACTGGCAAGCGTTGGTGCTTGTAAAAAGAAGAAGCCCTAAGCCCTTTACCTATATATCTGGAGTATAACTACAGTATGCTTAACTTTAAAAACTTAGAAAAAAAGAACTTCTACCTGCAGGGTATGGGATCTACCCCACCTCGATTGTTGGACGTCGTGCTCATCACCTGTATGAGAGTTTCTCTTGAGACAGCAGGGGAAGTTGAAAAAAAAAAAAAAAACTTCTACCTACGGGATATGGGAGCATACCCAACTTGACCGTTGGGTGTCCTCGCCTAGTACCTGTCCGAGAGTTCTCCCTGAAAGACAGCTGGGAACGTTCATATAGTCCTGGAGACTTGTTCCATCCTGGCTCTGCTGGCAGTTCTGCTCTGTGAGGTGTCTCGCGCTAGACTGCGAGGCACCGATGGTAATACCCTATACCCTAACTACCTGCACCTCTCTTCAGCGGGGTTCCCGCTAGGAAGGTATGCACTATTACCCCAGTCATATGATGTCGACTACCTGTCATTAGAGGCTTACTCCATATGCCAGCAACTATGTTGATTAAATTGGGCGTGACCGAATGCTCGCACCTCATCCACGAGCGTGCGTCTGCAAAATCATATCTCGGTCTAGCAGTGCCCTGAGCACTCGTCCGAAACTTCTGGAAATCATATTTCTGTAGTATGTACTGGACTGGTTCCAGCCTGGCTCTACTAGGAGTTCGGCTCTGGGAGATGTCCCACGTTAGACTGCACGACACCAGGGGTGATGCCCATTGCTCTAACTACCTGCACCTCTTTCAGCGGGGCTCCCGCAAGGAATGTACGCGATAACAACCCATGCTTTCATGTCGATTACCATGCAACAGGAGCTTGCTTCATCTGCCGAAAACGACGACTGAATCGTCCTTGACCGAATGGTCGCATCTTATATACGAGCTGGCTTATGCGGCCTCAAACATACAGAAATTGTACCTCGCCCTAACAGGGCCTCGAACTTGTCACGCCCAGCGACGCCGGACCCACCTGTCAATTGAAGTGGCCACCTTGGTCAAGGACGTTGACCAATCGTCTGGTAAGCAATTGATCACACCTCGGTATCGAGAGCTTATACAAGTTCAAATGTACGAGACTCGTATCTCCTTCGGTCATTGCACTAAACTTTTGGCTATCACGGCGTCGCTGAGCCCGGCGTACAGCCGAACTGTCGCCTACCAACGGCTTTGACCAATAAATCAGCATCCGAATGGTCACACCTCAGTCCCGAGCGTGCTTATGCAAGCCTCAAGGGAAGGAAATCATCACCTTCAACGGGGCCCTAAGCTCGTCTCACCCGGCGAAGCCCTGCCCACCGCTTTACCAAGGTCTCTACAGACCTGTGGGCTGAGCAGGCACTACGCAGGCCGTTGGTCAGCCCCGAGCCTTAGTACCTCAATCAAATAATAAGGCCAACACCCCAACTTAGCTCTTATAACTAGAACCGATCTAGTACGACGCTCCCAAATCCGAACCATGGTGGAGCCTACCCTTCCGTAGCATTATCAGCACATACGGGCTCAACTCGAGGAATAGTGCCCCTCTGGACCTTTCTGAGGAGTGCAAGCTCAACCTCCCTCCCGCCTACGTATTTTACGCCGCATGCGGTTTTTCCGTCAAGCTCCTTTCACCTTGCGTGTTACGCCCCAGTAGCGAGACCCACAACTAGCAGAAGTTGACCGGCGGTTACCACCACCCCGGACATTGGGACCTCTAAACCATGATTCTATTACACATAGCCCAGAACATACGTACCATCTGGTGTGCCAACGTACGATAGGGCCGTCGATGCTAGCCCGAAATACTTTCTCACCTAGCTCTGCTAGACGATAAGTCTCCGACTTCCGAGCACAGCATACGCTCGATAGATAGCTCTGATTGCCAAGCTCGGGCCACTCGGGTCCCGCGACTCAGGAACCTCCTTTCCCACCTAGACCCTCAAGTCAACCCGTCGGGTGTTACCTAATAGTAGGAAGTTAATGCGGATTTCCACTTCCTTTTATACAAGTACCACTAAACGCATGCACACTAAGTTGGACGACCGAGTTGTTTTTAACAGACTGGGACTTAGAGTAATTAGTTTCTGCCTTTACAATCAGATCTCTGGTCGCTTCCACCGCGACCCGTTACCCGTTTGGGCCTTAAACTAATAGGTCTTAACGGTGTTAAGTGACCTGGAGGTGAAAAAATATGCTTGTGACGAGCCAAGGGCGACGGAACACGCCCATTTTTTCACCATAAGGGAACTTGACACCGTTAAGTCCTCCCACCTCCCTGTCGCGACCAGATGGTTGCGTGGGCATGGTGAGCTGAGCCAGGGCAATCCTCTAGGTAACTGCCAGTCGGCTGACTGGCGGGGTGGCTGCCTAGCGGCCACGCCACCTGGCTGAAGGCTGCGCTGGCTCGGCGGACCGCCGCTCAGCCGGGCGTGGCACTGATCGGCTGATGTACCGTGCGGCGGCATGACAGACTATCTGGAAGGTATGAAAAGATTTAGAATAAAATCATCGTTATACATTTTGAAACGATTATAGTATCAATCAAACTGTTGAAAATTCTTATGTTTTTTGTAAGAATCCCACTTGTGTAAGTTTGTCAGATTGGTGAAGGACAGAAGAAACTACTGGAACAAGTCCTAACGGTGTCAATTTCCCTTATGGTGAGAAAAAGGGCGTGTTCCATCGCCTTTGGCTCGTCACAAGCATTATTTTTGCAGCAGCAGTAGCATTAAATTATTTAAATTCATACCTACCATAAGTATTCAAGCATGCACTTTCTCTTGTTTTAATTATGCAGCTAGCTATGTAGAGGTATATATAGGTTAATGAATTCTATCAAGGGGAACTCAGGTAAGTTGAAAAAAAAAGATGGTGTTGTGCTCTGTAAATGGGTAGAACAATTTCTTTTGTAATTTCTCAACCTTTCTAAATTTATCCAATTCATTGCGTCTTATCATTTTAATTTTTGGTGCGTTTATATTCCAGATTTTATTGACCTGATGATGATGTCTGAGACATCAAAACGTTGTCTTTTTGAACTTTGATGGTGACAAATATTTTACTTAGTAATGAATACAACTGTATTTTAACCACCTTAACGCGCAATGAACTGGATAAATGGGTAAAACAGTTGATCGTATGATAGTGTAAACGTATTCCATTTCATGAAAAAATCAATAAATCGAACTAAAAAATCATGATTTTTTATAGAAAATCAATTTGATTTATTCAGTTGATTAAATCAATTTTATTTAATTAATGCCAACCCTGAATTAAATGTTTGCAAGCGTAAATCATTTGATAGTGTAAAAATATTCCATTTCATGAAAAAATAAAATACAGTACATAAAACATCATGATATTTCTTATAAAAATCAATAGATTAAATCAATGCCAACCCTGCTGCAATGGTAGTTATCTAGATAGTGCCATTAGATAATAGATTAGATTCTATCTAAGCATTGAATTATTTGAATACCATGAAAATTTAAATTTAAGCATGTAGCTACTTCCTGTTGTTTCAGTTATGTAGCTAGCTACGTAGAGGTATAGGTTGTTCAATTCTTTCAAGGAAAACCATTGATATGTTGAAAGATAGAACTGGAGTTGTGTTGCATAAATACTGATAAGAGTTAATCATTTGATAGTGCTAAAATATTCTATGTCATGAAAAAATCATATAGCTACACAAGAAAATTATGATTTTTTGTAGAAAAATCCATTGATTTAATCAGTTGAAAAACTAAATTTTATTTAATCAATGGCAACCCTGCTGCAATGGTAGTTGCCTAGATAGTGGCTCATTAGAGGATAGAAATATCATGAAAATTTAAGCATGCGCTTCCTCTTATTTTAATTATGTAGGTTGGTTTATGTAGATTATTAAGCTCTATTAAGGGAAGCCATAGGTATCTTGAAAGATAAAACTGGTGTTGTGTTGCATAAATACTCAAAAGAGTTGATCATTTGATCGTGTAGAGATATTCTATTTCATGAAAAAATTCAAATAAATAAAAAATTAAGATTTTTTATAAAAAATCAATTGATTTAATCAATTTTTTTCAATCAATGCCAACCCTGGTATGAATATACTGAACTTAATTCACTTCCGAGTACCCTTTACCAAAACTTTCGTGATGCTCGTTTCTCTTTTTCAGTTGTAAACGTAAGCTATTCTCCTTTGTCATCCTTACCTTAGCTTTGAGCTAGTCATTCGGGACGTCTTACCTTCGTGCTCGTATTCTCTCCTTCCACACTCATACTTCTTCTGATGTTGCCTTATTCTCTTTTTCGTCTTTTTTCCAACTTGGAGATCCCATGAGCGTTGATCCTGAATGGGGACACCCTCGGGCATGGGCTCTACGTTTCTCTCGACTTAATAAATGTTTTGTTTCTTCCTCTGTTAGATTGTCTTGTGAAGATGCAGCCTTCAGCTTTTCAGTATAATAATACAATTATGCGTGTTATCTTCGAGACGTTCTGTTTCAAGCAAGGGCCCAGATTACAATATTTTAGGACTGTCCGGTAACGTGCAATTTCTCGACACTCCGTGAGAAACACTAACTATGAACGCCATGCTTGTAATTACCTCCACCAAGGAGGTTGTGTTTTTGTCGATTTATCCGTCTGTCAGTTTGTCTATTTCGTCTGTCACTAAGATAACTAAAAAAAAAATGTATGGATGTTAACGAACTTTACAGGGATTGTTAGAATAAGCAGATTATTACTTTTGGTGAAGATCCGTTCAAGCGTTTGTTTGTCTGCCTCTCTTTACTTGGTAGCGTAACTCGAGAAGTCATGGACGGATTTGATAAAATTTTCAAAAATTGTTGGGGTTGTTTCTAGGAACGAATGCCCGAATTTTTGTGTTGATCTGTTTGTCAGTTTGTTTGTCTCTATATATTTGTTTTGACGTTTGTCAGTAAGAAGACTCAAAGTTATAAACGAGTCATCATGACTACTAGGTAGAAATGTTAAAATACATAAATGATGAAATCTTGGTGATGATCGGTTCGTATATTTGTGTTTAAACTATTCAGTGATTCAATCGTATATTTGTGTTGGACTAATTTGGTCAGAACATAATTCAAAAAGTTGTTTACGGATATTCATAAAATTTGGAGGAATTATTAGATAGCTATGTTAAAAGAAACGTATGACCAAACTTTGGTGATGATCGGTTTGTCCATTTGTGTGTTTGACTTTTATATGTTTGTCAGAATATAACCCAAGAAATTATGGACGGATCGTCAAGGAAATTACTGTAGTGATTATTTCTGTCAAGAGTCACTAATAACTAAATTTTGGTGGTGATCAGCTGGTAACTGGTATCAAGACAAATTTAAATTTTTCATTAACAATGCCTTGTTTGGCGGAGGTATGCGTTCTGAGAGGGCTTCTCTAGTTGTAACTGTTACCTACCCGTTATGCACAAGTCCCTGTGCTCATGGCCAATGCTAGAGCTCGTCATATATGTACACTGCGACCCACGGTAGGTATTAGTTCAATTGGATTTTTCTGTAAAACTATTATTTCCTATTAATATAACTTGATATTTATATTGTATGTCGCAGAGTAATCATGTAAAACGTTCATAATCCTATTATTTGAGAAACTGTTTGCATGATACCATTGAGAAACTTTTTCTAATCCACCCTCTATTTCCTGAACCACGGTATTAGTCTCAGGTATCAAAATTAGCTAAATGTGATGAGTAAAACACATATTAACTATCAATTTATTCATTAATTACTAAATAATACTTCAAATATACTTGGAACATATTGCAACAGCAAACAAGGCAAAATAAACAAGAAACAATAAGCTCGTTTATTGATGTAACGTCTATTATGTTTTATGACCTCAAAAATGCGGTCATTAACGGAATGAGTCAATTTCTTTATAGTAGTGCCATCGATGGATCTTGCAGCGACTTGTATGGCCTCCCACAATTCTGTTTTTGAAGAGAACTGCTTACCCTCTGTATAAATTTTGCGCTTGATGATAGACCACAGATTTTTGATTGGGTTCAAATCTAGAGAATTGGGTGGCCACACCATCAAATTCTGGTTTTTGAACCCCAAAGAAGCCAGGTATTCTTTTGTAGCTCTGGCTGAATGCCAGGGTGCATTGTCTTGCTTGAAAACCAGCTTTTTACGAAGATCCAAAGTCTGGTCGTCAAGCCAAGGAACAAGACATGCATCGAGTGGGGCGCAATAATTAGCAGAATTGATTGTTGGACCTACAAATTTATCATTCATAATCCCAGCCCGTAACATAATACCACCACCGCCTTGATGGCGGCGAAAACGATGGTGGAGCTTGCGTTCAAATCCGACCCATCCTTTAGACCATCCATCTGGGCTATCGAGAGTCGCTCTGGTCTCATCTGTGAATAAAACACACTTCATATCCTGTTTCATATAAAACCTAGACCACTCAATTCTGACAAGCATGTGCCTTTGTGTCAATGGAGGTTTTTTTTTTCGAGAGATTTCACATTTGCAACAGTCCCCAATATTCGGTTTCGCGTATATTTTGGCATTTCATTCAGACCAGAACTTTCAAAATTGTTTTGCTTGTGCTTCCCGGCTATTTGAAGACTTGACGTTTAATTTTTCTGATATCCCGCGTGTTCACAGGTTTTATTTTACCTTTATCAGACCGTGTCTTCCGATTGGAAGGATCCCCCAAAAAGCGTTGAATTGTTCTAACATGGCGGCCAAAAATCCTGGCAATAGACGCACATGAGGTCTTCTTGGCCGTTTCTTTGATAATGGTTTGCTTCTTTTCGTCTGTTAGATCCTTAGCACGTCCCATTTTAAATATTGTTTAAATGGACTAATAGCGTGGCTCACAGTATGTTAAACAAAGGAATGTTCTGCAACCAACCTCTTCAGAATGTAAACAAATATTGCCAGATGAACCAAGCACACAGTGTTGCCATATGAAAACACAATTCTCGTCAGACAGAAGTTTTTCAATGAAAAATCAATAAAAAAAATTGTTGGACTAATACCGTGGGTCGCAGTGTACTTCTTGGGCTCTCAACAAAAGGTGCATGAGCTTCGTAAATTCGCTTACAAGTGGTACATTATGGGCCTGGTTTTACCAGCTTGTATCTTGTGTGATAAATCTTAGCCCAGGAACGTATACTTACTATGTCAACTGACCCATACGTGTCTGCTTTTGAGTTCTTCTTTGTTGTGCCCATGTACTGTGTAATCGCTGTTTCGCGCATCTTGATGTCCCTGATGTACAGCCACGGACAATTTATGAGGCACCTAAAAAAAATGAATCTGTTTGAACGTCCTTTATTGCTGACACCACGTAACACACTGAGTTGTAGTATTGAGTATGATAACATCTGATACTTAGCATGGCCTTTTTTGAATTTGATCACAGCTTTTATGCGTTTTGGTATGCTAGAGAAGAAATTAGCTCGATCGGCTGATTTAATTTTGAGCCATTCTTCGTGAAATTTGGCTTGTAACTACTGTTTTGAGGAACGTTTATGCATGCTAACTCTTTACCCTAAGTGTGACCACAGATCCTAGAAGGGATTTAAGTCGGGGACTGAGGGGGGCCTATCCATTACTCTCTCGTGCTCCCTCTCATACCAACCCGTCGAAACTCTTGATGTGTCTTCTGGTGCATTGTCTTGTTGGAACGTACCACATTCATGTATGTTGTTATTAAATAATTTTTCCAATTAGCGGCTATACACTCTGTCCAACATGCTGGTGTACACAGCTGCATTCATGCTGCCCCCGCACGCGAACAGCAGTCCAGTCTCTGACGATGCCATGCAGCGCCACATTTGAAGACCTGTCTCTCCTGTCAGTCAGCATTGCCCCTTTATCTGTCTGTCCTCCCTTGATGTCGTACTCATTTTTCGGCTTTGTCCTTGACCTTTTTTCAATGAATTGGTCCCCCCTATGCCTTTTGATAGCACTCGGGGCACCGTTCCCTCTTTTCAATTTTTGCTAATTTTATTTTGATCACTTTCAAACAATACTGCAGATTTGAGCTCTTTCGTTTTCAGAAACCTATTTTAATGACATTTCCTTTTCAACAGATGCGCTAAATAACAAAACAATTATTAGATTCTGTTAATGATGAGAGGTAGGTATATATTAAATGTGGAAGATTTGCTCATAAAACGTACAAGCGATTTACTGCCGCCACTGAATTAATTGGTTTATGCAGAATTGTGGTAAAAACGTGCCTAACTTTGTTATTTAGAATGTAATTTTCAAACGATACAATCATATGACCTCACCCACTCAGGCATAATCTATATTCATATATCTAAAAACAAATTTTTCGAAATGTGCCCATAATTTTGTCCATGGCTGTAAGTACATTGCCCTTTGAGTGGTAGAATATAAGTTGTATTTATTTCCATAGCCTGCTGGTACTTGATGCATTGTTATGCCCCCACAGTACACGCTAAGTGGCAAGAAGGTGGAGGTCGCCGTGCGCCAGACGATACATGGCGAAGTGGTGGCCAATCTAAGCGCCTTGGCGAACCCTGAGGCTCTGGACCTGTACCGCGACCTGCCTGAGCTGGCCGGCTGGCAGTGACCTGCGTGTTGGGTAGCGGCGGTGACCTGCAGGACAGCCTCCCAAGCAATAGACGTACAGTGCCTGCCTAAACTCTTGACACCTTCTTCAAAATGGATCAGTTGATCAAAAGTATTGACGCTAGCATACTGGAAGGTTTTCAGGTTGAAAGCCCTCAGGGGCATATTGTGGCGGGCCCTTTCCCTGCCACAATATGTTTGGGCATCACGCACCCAAGGGTCCCGAGTGCCTTCTCCGCAGGGGATGTANTAAAACGCGCCCTAGTTGGCGCACGAGCCTGTGGTTAAACACAGGAATAGTTCGGCGCGATATAGGCAGTGTGCCACTGAAGCGCTAGTAAAACTTCTACTACTACTACTACTACTACTTCAGGTTGAAATTTTACTATATATTCCCTTCACAGTGAACCTAATGTGACGATATCTGTTGACTTTATTGTGTACCAGGTGTCAAGTTTAAGATTATTTTTGTAGCATCAAACATTTTAGGGTGAAAGGTTGTCTTCCAATGATATGGTTACAGATGTATCACGTAATAATTTACTGCAAATACTCCTCATTAAGGTTTGAAATATATTGTGTATAATATCCCCCAGAGAATATCTGAAGCGACATAAAAAATGAACTCTCACGAAAATGCCTGCACAATTGTACTCCCCAAGTTCATATGGAGCAGAAACTAGTTTGTTATGCACTGAAACTTGAATATTTCATATCTGTATGTGGAAGTAAGCCAGAAAAACTTGAAAAAGCCATTGAGAACAAATGCGAAACAACCAATGGATGGATCATCATTTATTAAAAAATTGCTTTACGTGTTATTATTTGTTCTTAAATTAGTTACGGTAGGTGTCTGGAGTTTGTGCCGACTCCATATTCTTCCCTCATTTGAGGACGCTTGTCTCAGTATTTCCTGGTATTTTTGTTCGTCAGCGACCTCCTTACGTGAACATTTCCATATAATGAGCTAACTGTGTGACCTGTTCTTCAGTATTTTAGTGCTCTGTTAGCATTAGTGCCAAACTTTGTTCTTTGTTTCTTGTTGGTGCTCACTAGGTGAACCTTGGTGCTAACGGGGTGAACAATGCTGCAAACTAGGTGATCCTTGGTGCTAATGAGGTGAACCTTGCTGCTAATGAGGTGAACCTTGCCTTGCTTCTAACGAGGTGAACCTTGCCTTGCTGCTAACTAGGTGAACCTCGCTGCTTACTAGGTGAACCTCACTGGTAACTAGGTGAACCACGCTGCTAACTAAGTGAACCACGCTACTAACTAGGTGAACCACGCTACTAACTAGGTGAACCTTGGTGCTAACTAGGTGAATCTTGCTGCTAACTAGGTGAATTTTAGTGGTAACTAGGTGACCCTTGTTGCTAACTAGGTAGATCTTAGTGCTAACTGGGCGAACCTTAGTGCAAACTTCCTGTAACTAGGTGAACCTTAGTACTAGTTGGGCAAACCTTGGTGCTAACAAGGTGAACCTTAGTGTTAACTAGATCAACGTTGGTGCTAACTAGATCAATGTTGGTGCTAACTAGGTTAACCTTGGTGGTAGCTAGGTAAGCCTTTGTACTAGCTACGTGAACCTAGGTGCTAACTAGGTGAACCTTTGTGCTAACTAGGTGAACCTTGATGCTAACTAGGTGAACCTTGATGCTAACTAGGTGAACCTTGGTGCTAACTAGGTGAACCTTGATGCTAACTAGGTGAACCTTGGTGGTAGCTAGGTAAGCCTTTGTACTAGCTACGTGAACCTTGGTGCTCACTAAGTGAACCTTGATGCTAACTAGGTGAACCTTGGTGGTAACTAGGTAAGCCTTTGTACTAGCTAGGTCAACCTTGTTGCTAACTAGGTGAACCATGATGCTAACTAGGTGTACCTGAGTGCTGGCTAGATGACCTCTGTAAGTTTTGGTTGCCAGATTGTTGCCTGGTTGTATACAAGTTGAAATGCTGAGTCGCTTACTGACAACTTTGCTCAAAGTAAGCATTGTGCTATATCTTTTTGATAGTGTTTTGTTGGTATCCTAGACTAGGGCGGTTGTTTTAATGATAGAGCTATTGCAGCTAATCTAGTGATATTTGGGTGTTGGGAGCTCATGGTTAGTATATGTACGTGCTGTTTCCTCATGGCAGTATGTTAATTTGTAAGTGAGCATAGTCCCGCAGCCTCTCATTCGGCAGGTATGTCGGTGATAGTTTTGGAAGCACTTCAGGCCGGGAGAGCTTCCTTATTGTGTGCTTAGTTGCCGTAGCATTAGTAAAGTTGTGCTAACTGATTCGCAATATCTGTACTGTTTGTGTGCCTTAGATGTGCCTCTGTTGCGCTGTGTGCTCCGCAAGCGTGACACTAGCACTCGAGTAACATCTCGCCAGTTTGTTGCATGTTGATATTCTGAACACATCTTGACAATGAAGCATGACTCCATATCGCCGACACGAATGAAATGCTTCCCCATTATGATTCGGATCATATCTCAGAATTTGGAGTGGCCTTAGCTGCACCAGCAAGTTATGTCATGCCTCCAGATATTCAAGAAATTACGTTGCACTTCATTGATGGGGATGATACACGAAGGTTACTTGTGACATTCCATAATCTGTCAGGTGTTGCATGCACCTCATCGTTTCTGTATCTAGTAACGGGTCGATAACCACTTAAGCACTTCCTGTATCTTGTAGCCTTTCGAGAACCTCACAGTGTTGCCTGTAGGTAGCTACCTCATTACATGTCGGGAACAAGTTGAGCATTTCCTGTATCTCGCAAACAAGTGAATGAAAGCGCATCCGTAGCAGCTGAGGACCATGTATCGTTGTGAGAATGAGTCGTTGATGTCTGCAGCTCAGCCGAGAGAGTATCAACAGCCGTGTGTCACGCGGTCTCTCGTATTATTGAGCCTGTGGAGCTGCTCCTCTCGTCGCTTGCTGGTCATCACTCGGACCCAAGGGGCATTGCATGGGTCATGTCATACGTTGTCAGGCTGGGTTAGCTCGGTTCATCCATTCTTTGTTATGGGGAGTTTCTCCAGGTGACTTGATCCCTTTAGCGTGTACATTAAACAGAAATTTTCGCAGAAACAGCACTGTTTACTGGGACCTGCAAGCAACATTGTGCTATATAGGGTTAATGTTTGTCTCAGTTGAAGCAATCGGGACACGTTTCTGAATCCCCGCTCCTTTTTTTTTACTTGCAGTTGTTAGCGGTATGTTCTTCCTCTCACCTGACTTACTGTTCCCATACTAGGTTACCTTAAGTACCTGGGTTCTCTCTTGTGCCTTGAGGGACAGTATGCTGTTCCCGTGCACGTTTATCCTGTGGGGGAACACCTTCGTGCATGGGTTCCCCGTTTCTATCGACATACTCAGTGATATCGTTCCTCTTGGAAACGGAGGCCTAAACTTTCTGACTAAATCTATAACTTGACGGACTGCGCATCCATCAACATGTTCCTTCTTTTTCATTTGTTGTTTGGGCATCACGTACCCTAGGGTCCCGAGTGCCTTCTCCACAGGGGATGTAGCACCTGGCCGCAGTTCCTGGTGAGAAGGTTAGTTTTGTAGAGTTAGGTGGGTTCCCTATATTTCTCCTTCTGTTCCGCGAGGTGGGCCGCCGAATGGTGGTAAACGACCCATCCCATGGGACTCCTATCTGCTCCCGTGTGGGGGGCCACGGAAGGGGTCCCCCGCACGAGTGTTCGCTTTCTTCTGTCTTCTTCGTTTGGGCATCACGCACCCAAGGGTCCCGAGTGCCTTCTCCGCAGGGGATGTAGCATCTGGCCGCAGTTCCTGCTGACGAGGTTATTTTTGTAAAGTTAGGTAGGCTCTCAATACCTCCCCTTCTGTTTC
>LQNS02276882.1:5794476-5807367 GCA_001587735.2 Parhyale hawaiensis
TCGCCGACAACTTCACACTTTCCGGCAGAAATATTGAGTTAAAATATTTGATCTTCAGCGCCATGTGTCGTACAATTGCTGAGCTGGCAAACCTATGTACTCATTCTAGTATTGTTTTTCAGTTTTATTATTTTTACTAATGGTCTTTTTGCTGCTGATCCTTTTCTCTGCTTAGTTGTTGTATTGAACGGCCATCCTCCGTGCCTGGGCTTCCTGCTTTCCTTTAACACGCCTCATGCATTTTGTGGCAAAGGTGGCTCAAGTTGTCTTCTCTTCGCCCGTTTTGAGTGAGAGGTTTTGTTGTGATTAGCTCCAATTTGTCGGGAGTGGCGCTCTTGAGCGTTTGAGTTCCTCTTCTGGCGGAGTCTGCCGTAATCGGGCTGCGATAACTCCTGGAACTCAGTCCTAAGTGGCTGTTCGAACGCTCAAGCTGCTCAGGCTCTGAGCTTACGACAAGTTAGAACTAATCGGAATTGATTAGCGAATTGGGCGAATCAAGCACGCTTGTAACCAAATGTGTAATGAAATCTTCACCCTGACATATCGGCCTTCGCTTAGGCCGCGCTACCTTAAAAGCTTACGGTACTTCTGTTCCCATAAATTATTTCAGTCCTCCTTACTGAAGCCTTCGTTTCGGGATGCCTTTCTTCTGTGCCCACTTCACTTCCGTAGACGTTCTTGCTCCTGCTGATGATGTTTTGTTTTGCTCCTCCTCTTCTTTCCTGCCTTACTGTTCCCGTGCGTGCACGTCGAATGTGTGGGTGCACTCCCGTGCATGGCTTCCACGTTACTTTCAATGTACTCTTATCTTCCTGACTCTTCTTCTCTTGGAACATCGCTACTGTTGTTGGGGAAGCTCAAGCTAACTTATGTAACAATATAGCAATCATATCTGTCGTTCCGGTGCGAGGCGCGCGTTATACCCGTGGGTGCAAGAACCCACCACCACTGCTTGTTTAACCTAGTTTGTAAGACTCACGTGCCTACCATGACACTTTGTGCATGTTCGTTTTGAAAACATTTCTACGACATTTCGTTTTTTATTTCCTTCTGATGGCTTGCTTCACTTCAGCGGGAGCCTGTAGCCTGCTGCCGAGATGAGCACTTACAGCAAAACGTTCTTAAGTTTCCGTTACTGTGACTACAGCGGAAAAGATTTGAACATAGCACTAATGAAGAGATATTCAAACTTCACTGTTGGAGCTTACCATAGTATGATGCTCATTGCCATCACCCTGATCTCTCACTGCGCAGTCGGGAAGGAGGCTCCGGTGTGGGCCAAGATAGTGATGGGAGACACTAACGCCGTCTAAACTTCCCGGTAAGTTCAATTGAGTGGAATGGGATTTCATTGACTCTGACGACTCAATTGAACGCATATTAAAACAGATTCGCTGAGTCTCTGATTTCTCACTTAGGATTTTTCAGATTACTCACATCAGCGTCTATTCACACGGATCTGACGCTTTTGATGAGCCCGATGATTTTAGATCTTCGAAGCTTCAGTTATCCGAAGTCTGAAGCAGGAGCTTTGGTTTTGCCATGTTGACATATGTTGTACTGGTGCGGAGGAACTGTATTACAATGAGCAGGCTAAAATTATTAGTTAAGGAGTATGATTGTTGAGAAGTCTCAAGGACAAATAATTGGAGATCAACGTTTGAGAAAGCCCTTTAGCGAGTCGAAGCCAATTCAGTGATTTCACCAGTTTCATGTTCTGGACAAGTGGAGCCTCGAAGAAATCAAATCGTCGTCCAAGCGGGCGCGCCTTTCGATACTGCCGCCAACAGAAAGAAAACATTTTAGTTTAGAGTTGAAGCAGTCACATGAGCAGGGGTGGGCGTCCCGAACAATGCCCTCAGGGGCATATTCTGGCAGACCATTTCTCTGTCGCAATATGTTTGGGCATCACGTACACAAGGGTCCCGAATGCCTTCTCCGCAGGGGATGTAGCATCTGGCCGCAGTTCCTGCTGAGAAGGTTAGTTTTGTAGAATTAGGTAGGTCCTCTATATTTCCTTTCTGTTCCGCGAGGTGGGTCGCCGATCGAGGTGACCGACTTTTTCCACGGGGCTCTTGCCTCGTCCGTGTGGAGGGCCACAGAAGGGACCGTCCGCATGGGCGCTTCTTTCTTGTGTCTTCTTCTCTTTTCGTCCTTCATCTCTTGCCACCTGAGCACAGCGTTGTGGTTCCGGCTGTAAGCCGAGTAAATTAATCTTAGATCGCTATTGATTGTCTAAGTTTCAAAAATAGCGGGAAAATACTAATATAATAATAATTATAATAATAAACCCGAACAAATGTTCGCGAACCTTTATTCGCGAATTTGTTCGGAACTTCAAAATCCCGGATTTGGGTTCAGAGGTTCGGATTAGGACCGATATAAAAAAATCAGACTTCCAGTTTCGGAACGCCTTTTTTTCGCGAATCCGAACCTCAGAATCCCGAGAAGAATTCGAGAAAACGAAGTCGACCAAACATTGGTTTTCAATTTCTCCGCGGCATACAGATGCGGTGACGCCTATGTTTCTGTAGTAACTAGAGACGCTTATGACTAGTAGCATTGTGTTTTATTGATCTCTTCTCTCTACTTCTATTCCAGTATGGGCGTGTAAGGCCGTGTTCACACGTTCCTCATCGTAACGCGTTCAGTCAAACTGATGGACGCGGCGCGTTGATTTGATAGAAACGGTTGCAGCAAACGCGGGAGACTGAAAGATGAAACATGTCTTTTGTTTCAACTCGTCGCGTAATTCAAGATAAGTAAACAGAACCTATACATGCTTAATTTACCCTCTCTAGCTGTTTCAAATCCCGAATCAGTTAACAAAAATATTTTATTTTACTGTCACTTTAAAGATCAGAATCACTGTATTCCCGTTTAACAAAAGAAAGCTAGTTGATCTGAAAATGTTGCAAGAACACTTACGCCATCTTTGATTTGAAGACGAAGCGGAGTGCTGCGTGCTGGTATCACTTTCATCAATTTATCAGGCTATAGATACTTTGAAAATAGGCAATTCCTATCAAATTCAGGCTATAAGATCATGGGATACGAAAGTGGCTTCAGTAGTAATGTGAAACAATGACCTGTAGTACTGCCTGAACTGCCCTTCTTTGAACTTGGAAATAAACTCATGGTGTTAACCTCGTTGCTTTATCTGTACCACACAGACTCGTTATGTCATGACACGTCTTTCATCGTAAAGCATTCAATCACGAAAATGAATACGAGCCGTGCGTCATTTTTTTTCTGTCGCTGTCGACTCCCAGAGGGGACCTTCATTCAAATGAATGACGCCGCGCGTTATGTTATGATCTCGTTTCTTTTCATTTCACTTATATTTGCGTTGGTTTGAAGTCACATTCATATCCCAAGATCTTAAAGATTTGTTTTGACAGGAACGGCCTGTTTTCAAAATTAATATAGCCTGATAAACCGATGTAAGTGAAATCAGCTCGCAACAATTCGCTTCGTTGTCATATCAAAGATGGCGTCAATGTTCTTATAACATTTTTCGGTCATTTGGTTTTCTTGTATTTTACGGGAATACAGTAATTCTGATCATTAAAGTGACCGTAAAAGGCATTTTTGTCAACTTGTTCATGATTTGAAAATGCTTTGGAGGATAATTTCGGTATTTACAGGTTCTGTTTACGAACTTGAATGATGCGGCTCGTTCAAAAAAAAGGACGTACCTACTTCTTTCTTCAGTCTCCCGCATTTTCTGCAACTTCTTCTATCAATTCAACGCGCCGCGTCCATTAGTTTGACAACGCGTTGCGTTGAGGGACGCGGTGCGTTGATTTGATAGAAGCAGCTGCAGCAAACGCGAGAGACTTAATGATGAAGCATGTCCCTTTCTTGAACGCACCGCGTCATTCAAATTCAGTAAATAGAACCTATAAATGCTTGATTTATCCTCTATAGCGGTCTCAAATCATGAATATGCCAACAAAAATTCTTTTTTACCTTCACTTTAACGATCAGAGTCACTGTATTTTTATTTAACTTACGAAAACTAGTTAAGCTGAAAATGTTGTAAGAACACCGACGCCATCTTTGATTTGGCAACGAAGCGGATTGCTGCGTGTAGATTTCACTGTTATTAGTACATCAAGTTTTTTTTTAAATAGGCTGTTCCTATTAAATTCATTCATTATTATTATTATCATCTTCGAGGTTTTCCCGCCGTATTCGATACAAGGACGATATGACAGCGATGTATTCATTCGCCATTGATGGCGTTAGTATTCAAGGAATAGTCAAAGTATTAAATATAGAATTGTAAGGTTAAATAGTGTCTTTCGATCATGTGGCAGAGTCGGTTGGTTTTTATGATTGGATTGAGGGTTCAGTCATTCAAAGATAGTATAGTAAGCCTATGCTGGAGACGAAAGAATATAAAGGCCGTTAGGTTATCAGAGAAGAAATCCTTGATATTGTCAGCATGAGCGCCAAAGTACTGTCGGCGTTGGGCATCAAATTGAGGGCAAGCCACTAGAATGTGCTTGATAGTAAGGGGAACATTACAATGTTGGCACCATCTGGTTGGGGATCGTTGCTCATCAGATATGCTTGGGTTAAGTGGGAGTGACCCACGCGCAGTCTCGCCAAACAGACTTCCCATCGTCTGTTGGTACTTTGAGCACTATGAGAAGTAAATATGGATGGTTGTATTTCTTTGAGTTTATTGTCTGGAATATTGTCTCTACCTATTTTTTTCCCTTTCTGTTACGTGAGGTGGACCGTTGATCGAGATAGCTGATCTCGTACGCTGGGCACCTCTAGTCTCTCGTGTGATAGACCATGAAAGGGTCCGTCCACTCGAGTGTCTTTCTGTATTCTTTGCGCCTTTCTCCTGCCAGTAGTAGTGCACTGTACCAACTTATGCTAGTTGTATATGGCGGAGGAGAGCCGATGTCGAGATAGGATTTTCCTAATTGCGCCTCCTAGCCGACTAGCATCACTGTACGGATCGCCCTTTGGCGGAAATAATAATTCACTCGATGAAAGCCGTCATATTATGAGATATAAATACATAATTTCAAATGTGCATGTTTGTACTGTAGGTCATGCTGTATGTACCGCCATACTTATTGGATGAAATTGTATGTAATAGTATTTAGGTAATCAGGTGAAATAGTGTTAAGCCATGTAGATCTTTCCTCGGGAAGAAATAACTGCATTTCCCATTTATCTTACTTTAATTGAACAAGCTGTAATATTAGCAGAAACATAATTATATTTTATTTTGCTTCTTGTGCGAAGGGGATTGTTAGGTAGCACTACTGCGGAGTCCGTTCAGTAAACTCGTTTGGTATGTGATGGCACAGAGCCGTATAGAATAGGTTATGAATTTATAGCTGTAATATTGCTAAGAAATTAATATACACAAAATTTTTAATATAAGCTGTAATATAATAATCCAAGAACACCTCCCGCCTGTGGAGAAATAAATTATAAATAAATAAATTGGTAGTCTATTCCGTCTCCCAAGCCTCTCGGACTAGTTTCTTGTAGTACCATTTGTAGTCTCTACGTGGGATTAGTGTGGGGTTTGGGGGCTCGTTGAGAGCAGTTTTTGCAGCTTGGTCAGCTAGTTCGTTTCCTGGAACTCCACAGTGACTGGGAACCCAGCAGAAAGAAAATTTCTGGGGGCTAGTTGCGATCCGTCTTTGGATTTGCATAACAAGTGGATGAGCTGGATTATACTGAGTGATGCTCTGTATTGCACTCTGAGAGTCAGTTGCTATAACTACATTCATATGTATCAGCTGATTAGCATAGTGTAAGGCATTATAAATGGCATACAGCTCATCTGTATATGAGGAAGCTACGCTTTGTATACGGCAAGCGTGCTTATGCAATGCATGGACATATGCATATGACACTGCGTCATTAGATTTAGAGCCGTCAGTATAAATGCTTGCCAGAAACTGGTGGGATCTCGCGTGATCAAGGTAGAAGTTCTTGATGTTTTCGGTGCCAAGTCCCTTTTTCGGGCAATAATAGGTTTCTCACACACGGCTATATCTGGAATGAGCCAGGGGGGTTCCGGGTTTGTGGATTCCGGAAGGAAGAGTTCCGGTACTATACAGTATTTAAATTATTTCGTATTGTCATTATTCGTGGAAAGAATCCTCAAGATCTTGATGAATTTTTAGCGATAAGATCACTATTGTTTTTAATAATTTTGCATCGCGGGGGGTGACTGAAATTCACCTGCAGTCTAGCATAATAGTTTAAGAATTTTAATTGTCGGGCGTATTTGAAGGAAAGCATTCCTGTTTCAGCATGTAGGCTTCGTTTAGGGGTTATTTTGAACCGACCGGTAGCTATCCTCAATCCAAGATGTTGTACTGGATCCAGTAGCTTTAGGGTTGTTTTGGATGCCGAAGAATATACTTCTGTACCGCAATCGAGCTGAGGTTTAACCAGCATCGTGTAAAGTCGGGAAGAGAGTATCGGTCTGCTCCCCAGTCCGTTGACGTTAAATGCTTGAATATATCCAGAGTCTTCATGTATTTTTTCTTCAGGTTGGCTATGTGTGGTAACCAAGTTAACGATTTGTCTAGAGTAAGCCCTAGATATTTATATTGTTCTACATTTAATATAGCGCCATTGTTGTATGTTATGTTGTGAGCTGTCTTATTGCATTTAGGTTTTCTACATACATGAAGGCTGGCCGTTTTATTGAGATTAAAGGCAAAGCCCGTTTGAGCGCTCCAAAAAGCTATCGCGTCCAGAGCTTTTTGCAACCGCCGTTCAACTACTCGGGTGTGGCTGCTCGAATAGTAGACGGTAAAGTCGTCAACTTAGAGTGAGCATATAACTGTTGCGGGCAATGAATCAGCTATGTGATTTATTACGATTAGAAAGCAAATGCAGGACGGAACGCTTCCTTGGGGGATTCCCTCAGTGAGGGGTACCACTTTGGAGAGCGCCGATCCCACTCTAACTCTACCTAATGGTCTGCTCCGAAAGGAAGTTCTTAATAAAGATTGGCATGTGTCCCTTCAGTCCGTATGATTGGAGTGAGCGGAGGACTCCATATCGCCAGGCAATATCACATGCCTTAGAAATGTCAAAGAATATGATGATCGTATGTTTCTTAGCTCCAATAGCCTCCTGTATATCATTTTCCAGTTGTATTAAGTTACCAGTGGTGCTCCGATTTCTTCGGAAGCGCGACTGAATTGGGGATATGCATTTATTTTCTTCCAGGAATCTTACAAGTCAGATATTGATTATTTTCTCTAGTAGTTTACAAAGGCAACTCGTTAATGAGATAGGCCTATAGTTTGATGTATATTTGGGGTCTTTTCCAGGTTTTGGGATAGGTATAATTACTGCTCTCCGCCATCTCTGAGGGAAGCAGTCTTCGCCAAATATTTTATTGAACACATATAAGATACTTCGCAGTAGGGAGTCGTCCACTGCTCTTAGCATGGAGTATATAAGAACATGGGATACGGATGTAACTTAAAACCGACGCGATATATAAGCAAAAATTCAAGGAAACGATATCATAACTGAACATTCATTTGAAAGAAGGTCGCTTTTACTGTGGACAGCGACAGAAACAGTTGACGCACAAGGGTGTGTTGTAATGAGGCCTTCGGTGTCACCTGTGCTACACCGGCCTCCAATGCGACGCAGATTGGGTAACACCGGATGACACCAACGACAAACCTTCTATATTTTAGGGTTATGAGCTGGGTAACACTGTCTTCGTTTACAAACATTGATTATGATACTCGATAATTAGCATTACAGATGTTAACTGCCATATATTGCTTGAATTCTAGCATGTGAAGCACTTTTCTGTAATTTTCTTAACTATTCATCCTAATCCTAAATTACAGCTTGCCAAAAATTCTGCAACACTTTGTTTGGACGCTGAAATCGCACGTCGCATTCACAGCTACTTGTGTAACACTGTGAGGGTAACATCGGCGTCTGATTGCGACACGTCCAAGCTCGTGTTCATTTTCATGATTGAACACGTTACGTTGAGGTACGTGTGAACACGGACTTATTGACGCTCAGCCACCGCGCATGCGCCGGTGGCTACAATAGTCAGACATTCTTCAATCGTTGCTCTGAATAATGTAGACATCTTAAAAATAACTTTTTTAATCGGAAAGCTTTAAATTTAGATTCGCAAAGAGCTTTACGGGAGGACTCACGAAAAATTAGCACCAAAAAGTGTCATCATCGACGAATCTATGGCTGAGCAGCCTAAGAGTATTTTAACTAATTTAGCCAAAAAAATCGTCTTCAGTTGCGAAATTCAGCTCTAGCGTATAAATAAATTAAGATACTATAAACTAATTTAGCAATTATCAATAGAAAATTGCAGTGCATGCTGGTGAAAACTTTCACAGCACTAGCGCCGAATATGTTCCCTTTTGGTGACCTGATTTAACTTCTTTTTCTTGATTCAAGCCTTATTTACACTTCCCATTAAGTTCAATGTGCTCTTCAAAGAACATATTTACTCCTAACTAACAAATATAAGCACCATTATAGCCAATTCTGTACGCAAGAGAAACCACAGTAACAGTTAGCCTATTGCTCGAACTTTCTGTACATACTTGGCAACAACATTTTACAGTATTTAGCAGCTCAAGTAGCTGGCCAGTCATGAGCGGGAGATTGAATGAACTAAATGGAAAAAAATACGGTGATATGTTCAAGAAAACAACACACAAAGGCCTGAGGTCCCACACTCAAATACTTCGACTCGTCGATGTGATGTAAATTTGCTACGTGCGATAACGGCTACGTTGTACTATAATCCTATTGAGTTCTCCCGTTGCATTCTTCGCTTCCTCGTCCAACCTAAGAAAATATTCCACACAGTAAAAACGGATTTAGACATGCTGGTCAAAGCTCTCATGTCCAATCAAATCAATCGTACTTGGAGGTTACGTCAAACCGTATTCTGATTCAATGAGGAAATTATTTATTTTGAAATCACAAACGTGCTGACGATGCTGCAGATGTGATGCTTTTACGACACGTCAACAAGATCAATTCTCTCACCAATGACGGAAAGCACAATTCTGTCACTAATGACGGAAAGTACAATTCTGTCACTAATGACGTAAAGCGATATTTAAAGAGAAAACTGTGAAAAAACTAAGTAGAAAAGAAGACAAGTTTAAAAAGTACATTTAATGTAAATTTATCGATGAACAAAAAATGTACTAATGACGCAAAATCCATCAGTTGGTGTCAGATATGCAAATAATGCTTCAAATTGCGGCAGTTTTCAAACAGAGGGAATAATTTAAAAAATCAAGGGTAGAAATGTTTCGATATGGATTGATATTGTAATCAGAATATTCGCAGAACTATCGTTTAAAGTTTCCAAAACAGCTGTTATAGTGAAGCATAAATAAACCCTGATACATATTAGCGGCCCAATGGCTTGTTCATTTCACACGACTTTTCAAGTTACTTGCTAGTGATGCTACGCCCTCTCGAATCCGATGAATTAAACTAATTTATTGAATCATCCGTGAGAAGTTCACAGGCGAAAGGTTTCTGATGCCTTACGGTAGCATTTTGATTGCAAGACTTTCCCGACAAGTCAAGTGAAGACCTTATTAAATTTAATAAAATTGAAAAGGTGACGGCTTAAGCTGGAGTGATGCAATATTGAGCGTTTACCCTATCGGTACTCCTTCCATTTTTTTAACAGTAATGAAAGGTGTTTTTCAACCACACAGATGAGAGATTAGCAAATCGGTCCTACTCTCTTTTCATTTCTTTTGTCATTGTCTGAGAAAAAGTTGTTTGATGCCAGTCATGTCTGTAGGTGTAGGTTTAGGTTTGGAATTTGTTGCCGGCATCGGCTTTTGGTCGTATTGGCCTGCAGGCGTTTAAGTCAGCTGTTAATAGTTTTTTGCTGGATTTCCTTTAGAAGCGTTTTGGGCATCCCGGTGTTGCAAGATGCTTCATTTGGGTTGTATTACGTGTCCGTGGAAGCTCAAACGTGAAGTTTTAATAATAATAATAATAATAATAATAATAATAATAATAATAATAATAAAGTACTCAGAAGCAGTCTAAAATCAGATTTTATCAGCATATGGGACGTTCCTTCAGAACGAACCTTTCTCTCACAGTTTTACCACATTCACCTCCCAGACAACATTGCGAGCCGACCGGTCATTTATACTCCATAGCACATTTCGAAATAGTTGGTTCATCTAATGCTTCAGATATTAGAATTTTTGCACATATTAAAATATAGACCAACCCTTTACTCTGACCTAACAGTCGTACCTTTATTCACTCAGTAATTTCTTATCCCGTCTGTTTTTTTTCTCTCTTCCGTCTTCATTTGCCCGACGTTTCACCATAAGTATATCACTGTTAGTTAGGTTAGCATTAAGCTTACATCCGCATACCGTGTCTTTTTTTTTTTCTTTGTTTGTTGTGACAAATTAGTTTTATCCTCTGTAGAATATTAATTTACGGTATCATTTTCTTTACTTTTCAGGAGCATTCATTGAAAATGACGTTTTTAGTCGAAACCAGCCTGGTCTAAATGCAATAAATCGATGTTTTTATCGTGACTTTAGTGTTTCTTTTTATACTTAGAACTAGATTTCCAACCAACCGTCCAATCTCTGATATAATGANCTTCACACTTTCCGGCAGAAATATTGAGTTAAAATATTTGATCTTCAGCGCCATGTGTCGTACAATTGCTGAGCTGGCAAACCTATGTACTCATTCTAGTATTGTTTTTCAGTTTTATTATTTTTACTAAGGGTCTTTTTACTGCTGATCCTTTTCTCTGCTTAGTTGTATTGAACGGCAATCCTCCGTGCCTGGGCTTCCTGCTTCTCTTTAGCACACCCCATGCATTTTGTGGCAAAGGTGGCTCAAGTTGTCTTCTCTTCGCCCGTTTTGAGTGAGAGGTTTTGTTATGATTAGCTCTAATTTGCCGGGAGTTGCGCTCTTGAGCGTTTGAGTTCCTCTTCTGGCGGAGTCTGCCGTAATCGGGCTGCGATAACTCCTGGAACTCAGTCCTAAGTGGCTGTTCGAACGCTCAAGCTGCTCAGGCTCGGAACATATGACAAGTTAGAACTAATCGGAATTGATTAGCGAATTGAGCGAATCAAGCTCGCTAGTAACCAAATGTGTAATGAAATCTTCACCCTGACATATCGGCCTTCGCTTAGGCCGCGCTACCTTAAAAGCTTACGGTACTTCTGTTCCCATAAATTATTTCAGTCCTCCTTACTGAAGCCTTTGTTTCGGGATGCCTTTCTTCTGTGCCCACTTCACTTCCGTAGACGTTCTTACTCCTGATGATGTTTTGTTTTGCTCCTCCTGTTCTTTCCTGCCTTCCTGTTCCCATGCGTGCACGTCGAATGTGTGGGTACACTCCCGTGCATGGCTTCCACGTTACTTTCAACGTACTCTTATCTTCCTGACTCTTCTTCTCTTGGAACATCGCTACTGTGGTTGGGGAAGCTCAAGCTAACTTATGTAACGATATAGCAATCATCTCTGTCGTTCTTGCGCGAGGCGCGCGTTATGCCCGCGGGTGCAAGAATCCACCACCACTGCTTGTTTAACCTAGTTTGTAAGCCTCACGTGCCTACCATGACACTTTGTGCATGTTCGTTTTGAAAACATTTCTACGACATTTCGTGTTTTATTTCCTTCTGATGGCTTGCTTCTCTTCAGCGGGAGCCTGCAGCCTGCTGCCGAGACGAGCACTTACAGCAAAACGTTCTAGGTTCTTGTAATAGAATAGCGTTGCATTGCCGGTTGAGGAACATGAAGAAGCCATGGAGTTTGTTAGGACCAAGAAGCAAAAAGTTACTTTTTAGGAATAATATTTATTTCAAAAGAATGAAGTTGCACCCATTACGCAGAACAATTGCATCCTCTGTTTCTAAGGACCTATGTAAAGCGTCGGTCAAATGGAAAGGTAAAAATTGATATTTCAGAAGACGTTGATGCTGAAACGTCCTCCATTGCCCTCAAAAAATCTTCCAGGTTAGCGAACTGCCTTTAATTGCTATAAACTCTCCTCTTGATGATGGCTCATAGCTTCTCAATGGGATGCAAATCAGGGCTATTTGGAGGATATAACGTAACCCTCTAACTTTTAAGACCAGTACTCTCTAGCCAGTCAAAGGTGTCCTGAGATCTACGCGCAGAGGAATTATCATGTATATAAACTATGGTTTTCCTCGAAGACCGGGGTTGGTCTAGCAACCAAGGCACGGCGTAGTTGTCAGGCAGCTCACATTAGGCTCCTGAATTAAGCTCTTACCCTTTGGTTTACCATGTAGGATCCTATGATGACATCGCCTTTGATTCCAGCGCAGCGCATTATGCCTCCACCGCCTTGCTGGAGACAAATCCGAAATCTTGGTTGATGCCTCTTCAGTATCCAACCAGGTGACAAGCCATCTGGCCTATCCAAGGAGCTACGAAACTGATCCGTGGCTATAATCTTCTTGCAATTTATCTTTACGTACGTCTTCTAGCTTTTTGGTATTGTGATAGTTCTTTAATGAAGGCCACGATAAAAAAAACAACGATTTATTCCATTCAGACCAGGCTGGTTTCGACTAAAAACGTCATTTTCAATGAATGCTTCTGAAAAGTAAAGAAAATGATACCGTAAAATAATATTCTATAGAGGATGAAACTAAGTTGTCACAACAAACAAAGGAAAATAAGAAACGGTATGCGGATGTAAGCTTAAAGCTAACCAAACTAACAGTGATATGCTTATGGTGAAACGTCGGGGAAATGGAGACGGAAGAGAGAAAAAAAGACTGGATAAGAAATTACTGAGTGAATAAAGGTACGACTGTTTGGTCAGAGTTAAGGGTTGGTCTGTTTTTT
>LQNS02276882.1:5815896-5830568 GCA_001587735.2 Parhyale hawaiensis
TTAAAGGCACAGGTGCGATAACTCGTAACCGGACGAGAACAAAAACTGATAGACACCCATGGCAGCGAAGTTACCGTTCAGCAACTCTACAAGTAAACGGTAAAGGGCAGGTACACTGATGTGGTGACAGGTAAAAGGAACAGCTCCCCTAAGAAGAAAAATGTTCACTGCAGGTTAGCTCCTCCCACGTCAGCAGCTACAAAAGGTCGCATGCTAATAGTGAAAATTGGGTCTCCGTTAGAGACAAAATTTTACATTATTTTGGCTGTATTTTAGGATATAGAATTAAGAAAACTACAAAAAAAGTGCTTCAAATGTTAGAATTCAGCAATATATGGCTGTCCTAGAGTTTGTAATACTAATTTTTGCAGTATTAAAAACAATGTTTGTAGACAGAGGCAGTGTTACCCAGCTCATAGCCCTATAATTTTGAGGATTGTCATCGGTGTCACCTGGTGTTAGCCAACCTGTGTCGCAATGGAGGCTCGTGTAGCACAGCCTGTGGTGTCTCGCAATTAGTATTTCTGGGTTACCTGTGCTACAACGGCGACCCAGCCAGTCACAACCCGTGTCGCAATCATAGCGCAAATGACGACTACGACACGAGTTACGGCGATGCTGGTCACCGAGCACAATCGTCTATTTTGAATAAGAGGAGCACTAAATTCATTCAAATACGAAACGAATAAACTCCGTACGCCAGAATAAGTAAATCAGATCAGTTACTTGGAACTTATATTGGCAAAATTTCAATTAAAATGGAATTTCAATATAGTTGAGCTGACACTGCTCATCGTTAGATGGCGCTCTCATAACCACTTTCGGGTTACGGTAACATTTTTCAAGTCAAAGTGGCGATAAGAACGGTATGAATTGACTTTCTGCTCGATTTAAACTAAGCAACTTGACTTAGTGTCCCAATCAAAAACGTCTTTAACCTCCCAACCTTCACCATTGATACCTTTGATGATACTTCGGACGAGGACCAGGTGACGTTACGCACGCCACCCCTCTTGTGTAGAGGTGATGCTGCAGTCCGTGACCAGCGGGGTGGCTAACAGCGAGTTATCACCACAGTTCACGTAGCCGCTTCCAGCAGGTTTATCTTGCACTTTCAGTAAGCATGCGTTCAGTAAGTTTTAAATTTCCCAGTCTCTGTATCGGTGACGTTTCGAATGTGACGAGCATTTTGTTGAATAATCTCGCCCCTCGGACCACGAAGCTATTAGAATACTTTGTGGCTATCGCATCACCACCAGTTTTGATAGGAATTCGTACTTCTCAAGTGCGACCAATACGGTTTGAGTGTATGACATGGATTCGCCCATTGATATTGACAGTAATTCTTTCCAGAATTTTCCAAATGTATATGATCGTAAAGCGCTCGCATCTCCTTTGAATTAAGTGCATTTGAAGTTGAGCCAGTCTTTCGTGATAGTTTTAATCTTTCATGCCTCGGATTTTGGCAGTGAACGATCTCTGGATAGCCTCGAGGCGTTCTAAGTCTTTCCGTGTGCTTGGCATCCAAAGAGGTGAACAGTATTCAATCCTTGGCAGTATCAGTTGTTTCGATAAGGTGAGCATTATGTCTGCCTCTCGTGAAGAGAAAGTTCGAATCATCCATTCGCTCCACTTTTTGCCTATAGTAACAACTTGAGCCACACGATCTTCAAAAGTGGCATTTTCTTGTATTCTCACCTCAAGTCATGTTGATTTAATGTAAGCAGATTATTGCTTTCTAAATGATGTACTAGGTGTTTTCTAAACACTCTTTCAAACGTCTTCACTACGAAGTCCGTTAGGTAGTTTGTATTTAAATCAATTCTTGGGATTTCAGGATTTTGAATTTTGTCTCTAAAGACTTTTTGATATTGACGGCTTAGTATTTCACTCATTTCCTGGTCATCCTCAACAATACATCATGCATCATTCACCAGCGGCCCGATTTTCAATTTTATCCAAGAATGATGTGATGCATAGGCAAAAAAAAAATTGCTATTGCTTTTTATTTTTTCGATGGCTTTATTTTATTTTTCTCGTTTTTCTTCATCGTGTGATCTTGCAAGCTGACTTTCTATCTCATCTAGTTTCTTTTTGCACTGGGATTTGGGTTGTAGTAACTTGATATGATTGCTGGCATTTGATAAGTTTTGCTCGTTTCTTAAGTAGTCCTTTACGTAATTTGTGGTGTCTTCTTTTTTAAATTTTCTTTTTGTCGGGCTAAGGTACTTCATACACTTTTCCAATAAAATGTTTTCGAATGCCTATCTCATTGATACATTAATTTTCCATTGACTTAGTTAGAAGAACGTCCCAGTTTACTGACCTGCAGTTCTGCATTCAAGCCTTATTTGCGAATTTTTCTGCGGTCTATGGGAATCGCGTTCGCCAAGCTGAGTCGTTATTTCAACAAGCCTATGATCAGATAATGTTGTATCCTAGATGTCAATATTCTTAATCAATTGTGCGTTATCTGCGAATAAAAGGTCTAAGACATTCTCATTTCTCGTAGATGAAGAGCTCATTTGTGTCAGTGAAAATTCTTCCAATATGCGCACTAGAGAGAGAGAGCTTGATCTTTTTCATCTCTAGTCGCTGACGATGTTCTGGATAGTACTAAGCTTCCAGTCTCATCTGGCAAGTCGGTCGTTAGCCATTTTAAGAAGGGAAAGTTGAAATCATCAGTTATTTGCAATTGATACTTACTTTTCAAATTCATTTTAATGTGTGTTGATCACTTGCAACATTTGGGCAAATTTTTCGGTGGTACATTTTGGCGGTCGATAGCACACCAAGCACATCAATCTAAGTTTTTCAATATGAACAATAATACAATCGCACATTCCATTAGAGAATTTTTGCTTTATATGTGAGCCAAGGTGATCTCTTACGTACAATGCAACACCACCACACTTCCTATCTTTGCGGTCACTTCTATGCAATAGAAAGTTTTCTATTTTAACCTCTGCAACGTTGACTGCATCATCTAAATGTGTCTCAGTAACGGCAAGGAGCTTAGAACCTGCATCATTTATTATATCCTGCAGTACCATTTGTTTTCTGCAATTTTTCGTTAACAGGCCTCATTTATTTATTACGTGCATTTTGCTAAGTATTTCATCTTTATTTGATTTCAATTCCTGGTGTTCATTCTGTTTTTGACTGTTTGCGTACTCAGTTGATGAGTTGTTCCAGGATCCTACGCCACAGTTGTGTAGGATTTTTACTCCTGGTGGAATCCAAAGTGCTCTTGGCCCTCCATGCTGCACTTTTTCATAAAAGTCTCCATGGGAGAAATTTTAACGAACAGTGTTTGTAAAAAATTTTGCATATTTTGCAAATCTCCCCTCATATCTTGACTGTACACACTCTTATCACGGTCATTCGTGGTAATATCTCTTTCCGTATTGTACTGGTGGTTATTTTCTCCGTACTTGTGAGTTTGTATGCGATTTGAGTGTTGCCACGGTCTCCCCGAATTTTCCCTCGTTCAGTGTGGGTGTGCCTATGATCGGCAGTGGGAGCCGCTCGAATGGTTCCTTTCAGTTGTATTTCAGGACATGTGGTATCAAAACACGTGCCATTTCTGAATGATTCTTGGCATAACCAGGGATGAGAGATATTGCATTCTCGTTTTGGGCTGCAACCTTGCCTGCCGTATTTCATCAACCTAGGGCACCTCTTTGGGTGGAAAAATTTGCACCCTTTGCCTGAAATTTCATATTTACATTGGAATTTGGCATAATACTTGCAGATTCTTGGTTTTGCTAGTGCAGCTTAACTTCTAAAGTCCGTTCGATTGGGACACGCTTAAATCGGTCCGAAATGTCAAGTCAAGTGCACTTAAATATTCGTCAGCGACGTCCCAGTCGAACATGTCTTTAGAAGTGTACGAATTGTGATCTCCTTTCTAATCTAATCTTTTTTTCTAAATATTTTTCTTATTATTTATTTGTTGGACTCCCTGCTTGTAAATAAAATAGTATCACCCTTTGACAGCGTGAGTACAGGTAGGAGTGATAGTAAAGGGAAAGTGATCTACTGTATCGATACATGGCAATACACATGATAGGAGTTCTACTACTACTACTGCTACTACTTCTTTCATTTTCTCTACTAATACTAGCTAGAGGATGAAAAACGCCGATGATTACGCTAGGTAGCGGTCAGAGAAAATGTATTGTCTAAAAAATTCAGTTAAAACCCACTATAAAATTTGTGTAGTACATTTACCTGAGTTGATCTTCGGACGAGGTTCAGGTGTTGTTACTCACGCCGTCCGAGGAATGTATCGATCTTTAATTCATAAACAACAAAACGTACTTTCATTCCGAATTGGTCGCCTGTGGTAAAGAACAGCGACTATTGCCGGAAGTGAGTGCTTGAGAGGCGCAGGATGTTTCGCACTCTTTCAAATGCATTCACCCAACATTCGCCTAAAAGTTTGCTGTTAGTAAGTCAAACATTGCCTGGGCATTGTATATATATATATATATATATATATATATACCTACCCCAAACTGTACATTTGAAAACTCCGCACTTTTATTCATTACTGGTGATGAGATACAGAAATAGCTGCAATTAATCAATTAATGTAGTAAGCTTACAACGAAAGAGTAAACGTTTTTCTTACTCTCCTCTTAAATCCCTCTTTGCCAAGGCACCTGCAGAATATTTTTAGCTACTAGAGAACAGGTAGTCGAGCCCCGCCCACTCTGCCCTCGCTGCAATAAAGGAAATCGGGCGGCCTGCAGTTGCGACGGTAAGCAGGAGGGCCTCGTCTGCACAGGCCGAGCTGAGCGGGTGGGTGTGGTCAGGTGTCGCCGCTCCAATGTCCGGCAGGGAGCGGGCAGGGCCGCGCCGCACCTGTTCGGGGACACAAAGAGTAGAGAGAACCGAAGGGATGTGAGAGGATGAAGGTGCCTCAATGAGCAGCAATGGCCGCCAAACTTCTGCTGAACCTTTAAACGCTCCAGTCCGATATATCTCGTGATCCGTTTTTCTGAAGAATTTGCATGAATTTTCTATAGTATGTTTGTTTGGTTAAGGTAAATGCTCCTGCTACTTAATGAAACCACAATATCCAGAGCATCATGATTTCTCTTTATCTATTCTACAGAGATTTTAACTGACGATGCGCGACCCAAGAAGGCAATCTAGATACTCTAAACGTTAAGGCCACACAGTAACTGGATGCCATCTCGATGTCTGTAACGATTTCATTTCCCAGTAATTATTCGACCCACATATCTCCAGAAGGCCTTCGAAATTGCTAGAGTACCGTATTTACCGTCAGTAATGCGATGGCACACGGTAGTTAACCCTATCAGTTACCAATTTTTTCACCCGCTTGAGCGCCAAGGCGAGACAAATTTGTTCCTCCCACTAAAAATGCTTATAACCTCATCAATATCCTAGTTTTTTCTTCAGAGTCTCAAAGTCATTTATTCAACGATCATTTCACCTATTTATTCCAGAAAATAATGGCAAAGAGTAGTTGTATTATTAATTAAAGTTTAATAGAGTAAAATTTCACCGGAGCCTACAGGGTGAATGCTCCAGCTGCACAACTGCAGCAGTTGTCATACTTTCACGGTAACTGCAGAAGCTATAGACAACTGCACAGTGGCACTGCACTGATAATTGCAGCAGAGAACAGTTAGAATGGGTCAGACTCCAATTATTAAGCCTACTCTTTTTCCTGACATATTAAGGCTAAGCAATTATACACTAAACTAGGACTACGATTATATATGTATTACTTATGGCGGCGAATTACATCTATATGTTACAGCAACAGAGTCAATGTTTCTGCTCTTGCTACAAACTGTATGTTGTAAATTTGAATAATGATCATATAATTCTACGAGCTGAACGCATTATTGCTTCTATTTTTCATTTTTAGCCCTGTTTCTGTCATTTATAGTAATCATTTCAAAAGTTCTTTTGCGTAAAGAAATCGACTAATGCACACCATTCAAACAGTAAGGAGTGTGTGTGCCACATTATCATACTCCTTGCTTGCTAGTGGACGACTAGCAATGCATAGCTGCTGCTGTGATGCTGCCCGACGTCGATCCAGACGCTGACGCAAATTTTATCACCGAATTTTGTAAGATAGTGATATTTAGCACGATAGCACGATTATTGACTATAATGTGCGAGTATCTTGTAATTTTATTGAAGCTAATGAGAAATTGGGAAAAGTCACGGAAGCTTGGGCACTGAAAACCACTGAGCGTAGAACGCTGAACGAAAAACGGTGGGGCTGTGCAATTTTGTCTCCCTTGGAGCAGATAGGGTTAAAAGAACGAGTATTGTCCTTTTTTCGTCAGAGCGTTATGCTAAATTCTTGTAAACAGTAAACACAGCTTTGAGAGAGCCAAGAAATGGTGTAAACATGCTTACCGTCAGTAATGCGTGGGATTTTATAGTTAAGTGCTTGCAATAGCGACGCAAAAATGTGTGAAAGCTGCTGTTTGATCCTCTTTGATCTCTCTAAAATAATTAGTGATAATAAGAAACAATTTGAATAGCCCACGATTTTGGTCAAAATTGTCCATTTCTCTTATTTTGTTGAAAAAAGAGTCCCTAGGTAGTGGAAAAGTGTTTCCCAAATTATTATGGAGTTATGGTCACTGTAACCCCCTCCCCCCCTTAGAAGGCCCAAAGGGGTGCATGGGGGGTCAAAATTATCGATTGTGCACCTATTGTTCTGAAATTTGCACAGTATACGTATTTTTGAAGAAGAAACAAAATTTTTTATTTTGGCCTCAGTTTTTAAGATAATGGGAAATATATATCTAATGTACCTATATCTACTGTATATTCATTGCCCATTATTTCACAAACTAAGGCCTAAATCAAAAAAGTTACACGAGCAAAATGGGTTTCTTTTTCAAAAATACATATTCTGAGCAATCAGTCAACAAACAAACAAACTAACAAACAAACAAAAATTTTGAAAATCTAGTTTGTGGGCACTAGAACCCCAAAGAGGGGTCCTACCGGGGGAACAGTTGGGGGGTCAAAAATCTTGAAACATTGCATGCATATCATTTGTAGATGCTAATATAACATGAATACAACATTTAAACTTTAAAAAGAGCAAAAAAATGCATTATAAAACTCTTCACCCCAACATTTACGTTTTTGCCTGTCGTGTAAAATGTGATTTTCTCACCTACAAATGAATAGAAGTCGATGAGTTTTCATGCTAGGAAAAAACAAAGATAGTTTTGGAATCCTCGAAACATTTCTAACAAAACAGCGGCTCTGTTTTTTTGATTTTCGCTTTCAAATTTTTTATGACGGTTCAAATCCGAAAATTGTGTTATATATATGAATATTTTAGTTAGTGATCCAAAATCGCGTATCAGAAGAAACGAAAAAGAAAATAAAAAATCCAGAACCGATGTTTGGTTAGGAATGTTTCAAGGATTCTAAAACTGGCTTAGTTTTTGCTCTAGCCATAAAAACGCATAGACTTCTGTTCTTTTGAAACTTCTGAGAAAATAATAATAAAAAATAAAAATCTCCCATTTTTTTCAAAAACTAAGGCCTAAATCAAAAGAAGTTGTAGAAGCGAAAAGCGTTTCTTTTCAAAATTACATACACTGCGTAAATTTCAGAACAATCGGCCCTCAAAAAAGTTTTTAAAAAATTTGGGTTGATCCCTTCAAGAAACGAATGAGCTTAGTTGCGTAAGCATGTGTGTTAGAGGTACACAGTAACACGGTGTCACGCTTCACTTTTATGTAGGAGAAAATGAGAAGTTTAAAGACATATAACTAGGAAAAAACGTTATGCGCCGACTTAAAATGTGTATAATATTGATAATTGGTTAAAGAAAAACAATTTGATCTAAAAAAATTAGCAAGTCACCCGAGATCCTCTTGTAAACAATTAGAGGTCAAGTTTTCCCAGACAGTATCTGACAAAAATTAGCCCTAGAAAAGCATTGTCACCTGTCACGCGGTTAGCACCAGCAGCTCCGTACGTTGTTGACACGGGATTTCTTCCCATCTTGTTTCATTGGTTAGGCCTATGCTCTGTGCAGCTGATAGCCTTCTCGTCTTTTACTTTTGGTCATATATTGGGTATTACCCAACTGCCGAACTAACTCTATTTTCGAACAAACAGCTATTATATGAGAGGTTTGTGCAATAATCCTATCAAATAATAGCTGTTTGTTCTCAAATAGAGTTAGTTCGGCAATTGGGTAATTCCCTTCGTTCCTAAAATGCGCTACGGCTATAGCATATTTATCTCACTGTTATTTGACTAGTAATGATAAGAACTGCAGGCTAGAGTATCGCTTCACCCTTAAGGCATGTCACGTTTCAAACGGGGAGCCAATGGTTAAATTTTCACTTGTGTTGTATCTCGTCTAGCCATAAAAAATGTTATAAATTCAAAACTAAAATTAAGGGTTAAATATAATCGTTTTCAGCTGATTTTTTAGAATTTATTTCTTAACAATAATAACAACAACAACAACAACAGATGTAGCATTGTTTGATTGAAAATAGCCTTTGTTGTCGACACATTGCTCCAATCTATGTGGCTATGTATCTGTCTATTGTACGCACAAGAGCATTTGAAAATTTAGTCATTGCAACAAGGGAACGATTACGAGAGTCGAGATTTTGGTGTGGTTTAGACTTTAGAGGAAGCCATGTTCTCTCATACTGACAACAGTTTGTAATCCAAAGTGTTTTATCCTGGACTCCCAGATGGACAATCATCAGCCTTGATGAAGTCAGGAACATTCTGCGAGAGCTGCAGCTGAATGACTTCTTCTTTGTGTACTGAAGCCGAACCCTGCTGCAAGCTCCATACTTTTCCCCACTGAATAAAGAGCTGATCAAGCTGACTGCTTGATCAGGTTGATCAGATACTCTAAGTGAGTCTAGCCTGATCTTCAAGAATGACATCAATGGACTTGTTGTTTTTAACCCGGGCCCTTTTTTAGCTAGACTGAAAGTCAATAATCCCATGATAAGACACACTCTACAAAACCATCACTTTGGCGGGATGATGGCCTCTTTGAGCTCTGTGAATGACCTCAGAAGCTTCTTTGGCACTATGAGTATATACCATACATAACTTAGCTCTTGAAGCTCTCTTCTACAGTGAAAATATTCTCATTCGTGAAGAGGATATTTCTGTGAGCTTCTCTTATACGTATCTGATCATCAACTGTTTGGATCTTTCCATTCTGATTTTTCTTAAAACTGGGGTTAACAGGTGGCCAATAGATCTTCGATAAGCTCGCTTCCTCAGGTCATCTCTGATTTCCCTGGACATTGATATTGGGGATATTTCCATCTCTCCAAACATGATTTTCTGTTTCCTCAGCGGATTCCTGCTGATTTTGGCTCCAACTGCTTTCTTGAGATTCCTCACAGTGCGAGGAAGACCTGATCAAGCCATGTCATCGATGGTTTTATGTTCTTCAAACCTTTTTATGGTGCGGTACACAAACGTTTTAGTGATACCAACTGGCTGAAGCTATTTGATGATGGTACTTGAGTGATTTACTGGCTTGTGAAGACCAACTACGTTAAATCTGTTCTTTTTGGCCCTTCATTTTACTGTTAAATCTTACTAATGCTGAAAATGTTATCTAGAAATATATGGATTAGTCCTTAAGCATTAATTTAAACCATATATATTTTATTCCTGAAGTTTTTAATTGATAAAAAGTTTATTAAATATTTCGTAACGGCATCTAGGTATTTCTACACTAGGTGAAGTACTACCGCATGCAACTTACTTCAGAAGTCTTACTCCGACTGCTCTACTATGGCCCACTCTTTATAAGACATAAGCTGTAATATATGTTCAGAAATTAACACCTTCCATTTGTCCAAAACTCAATCTTTATATTATAAAACGCTTCGTGTATTTACTTATTTCGTGTCTGCTTTGAACGAAATAGGCGAAAAATAAGCCAGATTGCAGATTTTGTAAATCGATGACTAGGATGCAGAAGATGGCGACGGCTGATCCTCATCCCTTTATCTGGAGACACTTCCTTCTTGCTTGAAACACTTCTTGAAATCGGAACACTATGTATGTATCTACCTTCTAGAGTCCGATTTTATAACTTTTTTCTCTCCGGTAGCGATGTATAAGTTCGGCAGATGGTCAACGAAGCGCTCTGGAGGGGGTGATTTTTCACGGGCAGTAGATGACTATTTTTTCTAGCTTACTGTCTTTCACTTCTTCTTTTTCTACAGAAATATTATTCCCGTTCAAAGGAGGGTCACTGAAGCAGATCTTGCTATTCCATGTATTTCAATCCATTACCATATGCTCTTTCAGCTCCATACCACGCATATCTTCCCTCACACTGTCGTTCACTGAAGTTGCGAATTTTGTTTCATAGCCCAAAATTTCAAAATTTCACACAAGCAGATATTTAAGTTCACAAGACCGCATCCTGGCTACGGAGCGCTGACATGCATTCAAGCTGACTAGAGTTACATTCAAGTATATTGCAGTATTTTACCCAAGATTTTTTTTCGGCTCTCACTATTGAAGACGCAGGCCTAATCAAGAAGAAAGATTGAGAACGTATAAGTAGTACGAAACTACTACAGTCTCAAGATCGAAGACGTGCCACGAATGCTTGGAGAGAGATGAATCGTCTATACGATACAGTCAAGAAAGACTTGAAGCAGAAAGGTTACAGAAGTGATTGAGAGCTGTTGAAAAGCGTGAGCGGCAAAATGAGGAAACGACAAGTCAGAGAAAAAAAACCCTGAGGTTGAAAGCACGACAAAGGATTCAGAGAAGTGAAGATTCCGCACGGCCTATATTAATAAAAATATCGCTTATTACGTGAATTTTTTCACGTGCGGGTCCACTAGTGATATAAGAATTACCCAGTCTCCAGTGCGACACACTGCTGATAGAACTGCAGTTGCTCTATTTGTAGGTGGTAGCATTCCAGGCGTTGATTTGCTCAAGAACGCCGTAAAAGTTAATCTTGATTGCTTTAATTTTTAAATGACAAGGAGTATTTTCTGACATTTTGTATTACCGCGCTTGCAGGAGAATAGCTTTGTATGACCACGAAAAATTTTGTGACCCGATGATAGTGATAAATATTAGTCACTGAACTTTGGATCACAGTCAAAAATATTCCCCACACAATGTGGTAACTTTATACTTGTGACCAATTTGTATAGAACTTAGAGGAAGGCGGGAAAAGTTCAGCAGACGAGTTTTTCAACTGAATGTAACTTCATAATTAGATTAAGGTTCTTACCATTTAGCTAACACATCACTAGTGTCACAAATGAGACTCGAATTACGAGCACGCTTCTAGAACGTACTGTAGGGGACTTGGGCACAGTTTGGTGCTCATTTTATCTATGAGTTTTTTCATGCAGCTGTAAGTGGAGAATGGCTTGAAAGTTACAATAAAAGACTGATGTTTAGCATCCAGTGTTGAAATTTCTCTTGGCTTAATTTTCAATTAATTTGACGTGGCACGAGATTTTAATATGAGGAAAGGCTATCAGACGATACAGAGCTGCCAGCAGCCCCTCCCTTAGGGCGCTTCATGGCCAGAGAGGCAGCCAAGAATGAGAGGCGCACGGGGGTGCAGCAGGGCACACACCCACTCTCTTGGCTGAGGGGCGCGGCCCCCCACGCCCACACCTGGCACTCGGCACCGCCCCTTCAGCTGCCCTTGCTCGATCAGGGCGCGGTGCTCCTTCGCCATCTTGTTACTGAACACGTGCCATGAAAACTCGCGTGCTTGTGTCATGGCACCCTGCAGTCTCTTAGCACGTGGCTGTTATAAGAGTATCACATGCAAAGATTGATACGTACGAGAGAACAGGCTGTCAGTAGTGGTTGGTTCTGAAGGGTGTCGTTGTGGCGATTTCGAGGATAACCGAGTGGGCTTCAAACCACCTGTGGCAATGCGGAGTACGCGTTAAACTCTTGCTAGATGAAGGTGCAGTGAAAGTTACGCAGGGACATCGCTTCAGAAATGTGACGTTGCGTATTCCTTTTCTGCAAAGAAAGAGCGGTCGCTTCTGAGCCGAGCTTCTTCTGGTGCTGCTATGTACATTGCACTTGTGCCTCAACCTTAAGCACCACAGGATCTTAGAGACAGTTAATAGTAATTCTTTAAAAATCGATCTATGTACTATAGTTTTCTCACTATTTGTCGCAAAATCATAAAACATATGGTTTGGCCATAGACCGCATCACTACTTGACTCTTAGGTCCAAAAGTGGCCTCTGACGCTGGCGGCCAAAATGGGAAAAATGGGATTTTTCTCAAGAGCTATAATGAACATGTCCAGACACGGTCATGCAGGTAAGCGCCTCGGTGCGTCCCCGCCGTAGCCTATCTAATATACCTTCTCCGCAAGAAAAAATGTTGGGTACCTTGGAATGAAAATCCCATTTTTTCGTTGCCGACTTTTTGCCGCCAGCGTCAGACGTAAGAGTCACGTACTGTTGCGGTCTATGGTTTGGCTCTCTTGGCAGTCTGCCTTTATCAATCAATATCTTAGTCGCAGCATCGGAAGGACTTTCCATGGCAGTTTCTAATAAACATATTCAAGTACGTGTTACCAGAGTACTTTTATACTTGTTGGAAAGGTGTACAACAGTGGTAGACAATTTGATTACACTATCATCAGTCGACAAACACCTGCTCAACACTGCTCAATGTAAATTATTCCACCAAATACTAACGCTTGGACTGTGTGCAGCTGGGCCCGACACATGCAGGTCAGTGTGGCTACTGCTGAATTGTTAAAAGCGCGCCTGACACCTAAACAGTGGTGGTCACTTGCGGATTAACATGAGCTCATGTTTCTGGCCACGATCTGCTGCTACTAGGGAGGGCCGCGGGCATAAAAATTTATAAAAGGTCACAAGACAGAGGCCGTAACTTGAAGATCATAATTTCTCTCAAAGTTAACTGTGAACGAAAAGATTGGTTTCACCCCATGGTTAGGATGGAGCATTCATGCTGTTATCAAAGTTAAGAACAAGTTTTTCTGAGATTACAAGTGCTTCACAATTGTGCAAACACTAAACGTATGAAATGTTTGAAAAATATTTTTCTTTGTGTGTGTGCTCTGGTTGTTATTGTTCCTGTTTGATAGATTGGATTTGACTTTAATATAGTTTATGTTTTGCAGACAGCAGCTTGGACGTCGTTCGGTTATAAAGAAGGCCATGCGTGGTGGAGTAGAATAAGGAATAGATGGAGAACTAGGACATCTGGAGATAATATATTTTACACCAAGAGCGCTGTTTTTATGAAAATTAACTTAATTGGGAACTCATAGAGTTTTTTTTAGATGTCTTTAGTCTTGTAACTAAAATGGCGGTCGCATAATGTCTACCCCTGAAGTATTGCGCCCAGCTCTGCGTCTCTGTCTACAGAATATACGCAAAACCCCGTTTGTGTGCATCAATGACAATCTAATTCGGTATGCGATTATCTTTTTCTTTCTTAAGTCATGGTTAATATACTTTATCGTTAAGCTAGTCATCTGCAGTTACAGAAGATTAAGAAAGAGATATTCTAAAATAATTTAATTTCATCTGCACTTACAAGGCAACTGACTGTTTGCAAAGCCGTTAGATGAGAAAAAGAGAACATATTTGTTAGCTTGTCTCCGATTGAAACATGTATAAGTATAAACATGTGCAATAGCGTCGCTGCATGCGATGCACGAGAAAAGCAAAGCAGCGTAAAGAAGCAGCGTTTTCATAATTTTTGTTAAGGAAAAATACACCGAAATGTTATCACCATTTGGATCATCACGTTGACTGACGTTACTTCCATACGTACGCAAGACACAACATTATTGTATAACTGTTGCGGATCTCGCAGGATGACAATATCATATAGTAAAATTAGAGTATTAGTATCAGTAATGTCATGGCCACAATACAGACTAATTCTTAGTCTGAAGAGCTGCCCTCGAGGCTCCAAACTCAATGACAATGACACTCTATATTTCAGCCGGAAATCTACGGAAATTGATCCCAATATTTAAGTTACTCTTTTGCTCGCTCAACGATAGAATTTGCCAACCGCTGGATCACACTCCACCGGCGTAGTGACACCTTGGTAGGGAGGCAAACATAGGGGGAGGAAGAGGAAGGCTTGCTGAAAGTGGGGCAAAATCTTGACTTTTCTTAGGGGTTTCTTTCCCATGAGTTGCAGCGTGCCATGTCAGGATATGCAATCCCAAGCTGCCTTTTTTTTCTTATTCTTAAGGGAAAGGTGTAGCCCTGTAACCGTAATTTTGTTACAGTTGTTGATTCATGAAAGGTGAACTGTTTGTGATAGATGAATCAGTGACCGCACTAGACTTCTCGTTGTGGCTGACCTATGTTGATCGTAGGGCCAAGGCTACGCGTTTGAATGAGAGGGCACAGCATCGTCAGAGGCAGCATGACAAGGAGTCTTTACTGAGTACTGACCATCCGCATCGTTGGTGGAGTGAGCTAAAGGGCTCAGTTTTTGCTGCTGAACCTTCGTTACTGCCCCATGTTGGTCCCAGTGCTGATCCCTTGGCTAGAGCGGAGCACTTGTCGATTCACTTTGACGGAAAGCAGAGCAGAGATGTGTTGTCCGTGTCTCATGGTTGTCACCCTGAACCTCTTAAGGGTACAGAT
>LQNS02276882.1:5889415-5920553 GCA_001587735.2 Parhyale hawaiensis
TGGCGTACGTCTTTATCGAAAATATCCCAACTGGATGCAGTTTTGTACACACGGTGTATAAGTGCGTGAATCATCCCAGTTTTGTACCTCTGCGGACATTCACTAGCGGCATTGAGGTATGTATATATATACAAATATTATTTTCTTGAAATGCCATAAATGTAGATATCGATTAGAAGCAGTTGAAGAAATTTAGATATCCACGACGCGCGTTTCGCTGTTCTCCAACTCATCAGGTGGGAGGGCAAAGTGGGTATCAAAATTTCTTCAACTGCTTCTAATCGATATATACAAATATATATACTTACATCTTCAACGAAACGATTATCACCTCTCTCACATCGTTCGTGGGTGAAAAAATCCATTCGTCGAAATTGCGTCTAGCAGCATTCTTTTCCCATATTCTACGAGTAGTCCAGCATTAAATTTTGTCGAGAGATCGCGCATACCGACAATTTTTGCCTCTCAGGTGCGTCCGTCTAGAAAAGCCCACTTTTATAGCAATTCTGATTTGCTAGAATTTTAATAACAATTTTCGGTCTATTCTCAATTATATTTTTGCTTGACATATCATTATCAAACAATTTGTAATGTTTGCTACGATATTTTATAACTGAAGAAGACCAGTTGGTGGAAAGAAGGACTGTGTTATGAAACAGTAGCCTTCCCCGTAATGGCCATCTCCGCATCCCCACAGCCTGCCCTCAGACTGAGCACGATATATAGAGGTTCCCCCTGAGAGGGCTATTTATATAGTACTGCGCAATAATTCTCTGCCGATGCCAGGCTTTTCTGGCGCACGGGGCGACCCTCGAGCTCCTCAACACCTCCTGCCGTGAGGCTGCAGCCCATTACGCTCGCCTCTCTTGCCCAGCTCCCCATTGTGTGCAGCCTCTTCTCTTGCTGTAGTGCCCGCCACCGCTCATATTGATAATTTACATAAGCTAACGCTCGCCTCTGGCTGCTCCAGTCTAAGTAGCTTGCATTTTTTTTGCCCGTCATTTAGACAGTCTTGAGGGTCACTGCACTCTTAGGTCACTTTAAGAACTTAGAAAAATACATTATGCATATCTGCGTACGGTAAATGGTCATTACAAAACAGTCCTTAAGATTGAAGAAAATAGCATATGCACGTTAGTTTGTCATTGCAAAAGCTTAATTAAGATTCATCAAAATAGTAACTGCATATTTGTATGTGCTGATAGTTAAAAAAAAATCTTACACTAAGACTCTAGAAGACTGTGTATGCACACCAGTATACGCCACGGACATTTCTTCCGCGCTAGCTGGACCCGTGAAAAAAATGCACAGTTTACTAACTTTATTTTAAGGTAGCGGGACCCGTGGAAATTCTACGGTTGAATAAAACCTATACCTTCCAAATGAACGAGACTACGTTACGCTATTGCAATTTACCCGAGTTTAACCTAATGCAGCTCTTCTAAAGTAACACACCCCGTCTAAGATGCACGCCTTCACTTAACCCCGACGAACTCTTTCTAACTCAGTATGGTTTGTCTACCCTAATATAATAATTACAATGTATACGCTAACTTGACCCATGGGTGACCCGTGAGAAGTCCACGATTAGTTAACGTTCTCACTCTGTAAAATGAAGCAATCCTAAGCTACGATATCGTACCTCATTTTAGCTTGACCTATCGCAGCTCTTCTTACCTAACTTACCCCGTAAATAATGCCAGAGGACCCCGGGGCCAAAAATGACGGCAGTAATTTTGTGATTAAGCTTGTTGTTGTTCCGGTTCCTAGTATAGGTATTGCTGTAAAATAGGTCTCATCCCTGCAGGCCTGATCTTCCATTAATGAAACGCAAGTTGTGCAGGCAAGAGTTTTGCCAGAGCAAAATATCCCACATGCAAGATAAGGCGAGAATGTCAGCTTGGAATTGTTGAAACGTTGATCAGCGCTAAGAAAATATAGTTCAGTCAAAATAATTCACCGGAAATGCTTAGGGCTTACTGTAACCTGGATACCAATCGATATGTGAACCTCAAGCGTCGAAATTTGGCTGAAATGTAAATTCAATATAAAACGTCAGCTCAGCTTGAAATTTCTGCTACGTCTAAGAGATTCAGCGAAAGAAAGCATTAGTGAAATGAATTACGGACGAAAAGAACAAAAACTTCAATCAAGACTGAGTCTCTCATACTGCTGAGAAGAAATACATATAAAAATTATGCGACATGGCTTAAGCCCGGCAGGATTAAAAACTCTATCAAAGATATTGCCTCAGACTAATCCCGTCTAACGAAACATGGAAACGTATCTCCGTACCCATCCTAACGATGCTGCTATGGATGCAGCTGAAACCTGTTCAAATTTCACACAACAGAAGCAATATTCTTCAGTGATATCTCAGACCCGTATCATCCTAATCGCTCCTATCTAATAATTGAAGGAACCTGTGCAATTTCAACGGAAAAGAAGACTCTTCAATTATGATGCCTTCGGAACCGTATCATGCAGAGAAAGGTTGAAAAACGCCCCAAGTCAGGAGTGTTTCTTCTACCTAAGACCTGCTTAGAGGTAGAAGCTAAAATTTGAACTTGTCTCCTCCTATTCTCCTGCAGTGTATTCTAACTACACTAGTGAACCTGTGAATGAAAAAATTCACGCAATAATCGATATGCTTGCCTAATATTTACCTACAGGTCGTAGTCTAAATACAGCAAGCAGTACATCATGGTGTGTCCTTACGTCATCCTTCTGGCAGCGCTTGCGCTCTCGTCTGACCCATGGACAACGCCCACATCCGCTTAACCACCAGTTAGGCCCGGTCCACACGGGTGCTCTGACACTGGGTGCCGCAGGGTGCGGAATCTTCTCTGACTTGCTTCTTCATTTTCTTTACTGGTTCTTTTTCGTGCTCTCATACTTAGGTCCTCTATATTGATAGAAGTAAAAGCTTGAATGAAACACTCTAATAAATTTGAATGCAACTCCAGTCAGGTCAGCTTATAGCCATACAATGTCAGCGCTCCGTAGCAATGATACCGTTGATATCGTGTTACCAACTCAAATATCTGCTTCATTTGAAGTGTTGAAATTTTGGCCAGTCAAGAGAAAACGAAAATTAGAGTCGCAGATGACCTAAACTGCGATGGATCGACAGAGTGTGAAAAGACGTAAGGGAAAAGCAGCTAGAGGACGATTAGGTAGTAGATTTGGCGCTGTGGAGGAGAATTGCGAGAAACAGCGACCCCCTATGAAAATGTGGACGCAACCACAGAAAAAAGAAAAAGAGAAAACTGCTCCGTCATACAAGTAAGACAGTAAGCTAGAAGATATAATTGTCTACTACCTGTGAAAAATCGTCACCTACAGAGCCCTTCGTAGACCATCTGCCAAATTTATGTATCGTGAACTGAAAAAGTTATAAAAACGGACTCCAGAAGCTGCAAATATCTCTACTTGGATTTCAAGAAGGGTTTCAAGCAAGAAGTGCCTTCAGATAAAGGGATAAAGAACCTTTCGCCATCTTCTGCAACTAGGCCTATTTTCCGCTTATCTATTTTCTTAAGAGCAGACAATAAATAAAAACACCAAACGTTTTATTATATGAGAATATCTGGCTGGCCCTATTAAAAACTTCGAGCGCCATAAGCAAAGCGAGCATAATATGTTGTGAAAACAATGAAAAGCGGTAGATAAGATACAAGTGAAATGATGTGCTAGTCTTTGCAATGAAAGTGACTGAAATTTTTTCAAGAAGCGCTAAAGTAGACAGCCTTGGTTGAACTTCGTTCCAGCGAAAATCAGAGCTTCTGACAAGTTGAATTTCTCCCATCTTATATTGAAGAGCGTAACGTGCAGACGCACGGACGGATGAAGCCTCAAGCAGAATAATAATATAGATTTTTGCAAGAATATTAGCAACCGATAGCTTACATTAGATCGCACGTTCGCATTCAAGATACCAGAACTATTTAATTATCTCTAACTGCGGCAAAAGACAATTATGACGTCACAACGGTCTCGAATGGTATATTTGAAATGCCCATAGAAGTTGGGCGGCTCTGTGTTATCTCTTGTCTGCGGTATACGCTGGTTCATGACAAATATAGTGAAGGATAGGTAAAACTCCTAATTCTTACAACTTTGGTGCCTAAGCTTGAATTAAAGATCTTATGTCCAGTTTAATTTATTTGAATTGCAGTTTGAAGATTTTCAAGCAGTTTTCTTAATGAACCGGTAACAGAAGTTTTTTAACAGTACCTAATGCATACCTTGATATTTTAAATTGGTAGGAAAATGGCAAATTTGTATTGTTCCTCAAGCTGACTTACCGGTATATAATAAAACACAGAATGTTGGTGTCTCTCTGTCCCTATCTGAAGGATTTGATAAAAGAAAAATCTTCAGGTGAACGACAGCGGGGCCGAGAATTGAAGACCTCTCATGTACCTCTGCACGCAATTTCCAGGAAGCTAAGAGCGTAACTGGAGGACTCACAAGAAACTAGGATCGAAAAGTAGCGTTATCAATGACGTCACTTTTCGCAACAAACGAAGGCCTAGGGGTCCCACATTCAAATACTTCGACTCGTCGTTGTGACATAATTTGACTACATGCAGTCACGGCTACGTTTTATTTCAGTCCCATTGAGTCCTCCAGTTACACTCTTTTCGTCCTGGTAGAGAGCCAACAGTCAAAAAAGAGGACAATTATTTCGTAATGAAGTTCTTGAATTGTTCTCGTTTACGGTACAGGTTTTGTTGCAAAAATAATGGCTCATACCTGTCGGCTTGATCTTCGATTATAGTAACGAATCTCGTGCTGTTATGAGTTCGCGAGAGCTAAATTTCCTTCCTGCAAGTTAAACCCGATGAGTTTATATCACTAGGAGAACTTCTTGAAGATATTTCACTCCTGGCTGAATCCACCACTGATGAAGGATGCCACTGCCCCCCTCCCTACGTGAGGAGTGGATCCGCCAGCATGTCCATCTGTCTGTTAGCGACGTAGTTTGTACCTTGCAAGCCTTCGGACGAAGTCCAGGTGACGTTCCCAACGTCATCCCACGTGTATGGTCTCACGAGTGTGAGTTTTTTCTGTAGGGTCGCACTTAGTGACCGAAGAGAGAGCCAGTAGCGAGTTATCTCCACATCGCACGTAACTGCTGACCGCTGGTCTAGCACGTATTCTTCTCAAATGAAAATGAAGCACATTTGGAAGTCTATAACTTTCATATCAGTGTCGTTTCGAATATGCCGAGGCATATTGCTAAACAGTCATACTCCTCCTACAGCGAACCTAATGGAATATTTTGTTGCTACTGCTTGGCCACAGGCTATGCTTGGAATGCGTACGTCACAAGTCCTTTCAGTTATTTCTTGGTGTCTGGCGACAATCCCTTCATTCACTGTTATACAAAGGCCCATATATATATTCTAGAATTAGATAAAAGTTATAGACTCCAAATATATATATAAAGGCTATATACATATATATGTCTTGTTTATTGATAACTAGTGTCATTTCTTTGTCATTTTGTCTGTAACAGCCCCTTATCAAATTTCCTCCACAGGTCTTTCAGGTCCGAATCACCTATAACCATACTCATAGCTACTTCCTATTTACCCTCAATCACAAGCAGTGATAGGAAAGACCGCTAGTCTCAACAGATGGCTGCTGACTCCAGAACTGTCCAGGCGTGCTTTCCACCGCACGTACGCCACATCTTGTACTAGTGTTAGGACTTTTCAAAGCATCTTCTCGTAGTACAGTGAACTGGAAACTCCTTGAAATGTAAAAAAACAACCTTTTTATCGATGCAGCCTTGCTACCTTTTAGGGATCAGACGAGGCCTTTTTTCAGTCCCGTTCCCAACCCTCTAGGCTATTCTAACCCTAATATGAAGTCTATCAAGGCGCAGTTCAGGAGGTATGGAGTAAGTTTGTCAATTTCGCTAATTGCAAGTTGCACCGTTTTCAGACAGCTAATAAAGGCTGCCATTAGCAATAACGGTAGATTTAACGAACTAAATTGACAAAGTGCCTAGTTTTCACTTCTTCTCAGTTTCAATCCTCTAATCAACCAAGCCTCGTGCAAAACAGTTATTGAAAGAATATTTTCCACAATTTGCTGAAGCTTCCTGTTTTCATCGCGAATCGAATAGCGAACTCTCAGCGGCAACATATTCCTGACGGTGACACATTTTTAAATGTTTGGATGGATAAAAAATTTGGGTCACATCGCAGACCTTCGGAAATAATCTCGGGTTTATGAGAAGAACTTAGAATTGTTTCTACTAAAGTTTCCTTTCCGCAATGCTTCATCGGTTATCCAGGCGGAGTCAGAATGAAACCTTCAGAGTCACTTGACAGAACTGTTGGAAATATTCATATCGAGGTCCCGGTAAACTGGCCACCAAGGCGTGCCTTGTACTCAATGGTACTCACTACTTCACTGACCTCGAAGGGCTCAGGACACTGCCTTCCTAGGCCCCAGTGCACCGGACTTCCTCCACTCCATCTCTGCACTCCCCCAACAGTGGAGGGCTCCAAGTGTCCACTCACGTCGCTCCATTGCCATTATTGGAGCAGGGCAGCCGCCACTCCAATGTTTGTCATGCCATCCAATCGGTCCCGGGGCGCACTGGCAGTCCTCCATGTCATATTGATTGATATCGAGTCAGTAAACATCCATGCCCACCTACTGCATATTCACAGCTCCCTGTGCTCTCCATGACCTGGTGCCGGGAGGGTGCATTTTAAGAGGTAGTTTTTTATAGAACTGAAGAGCTCGGTTGTGGCACTATTGATAAATGAAGCGCCCTGCACGATATCGTCTCGCAATAATTGAATTAAAAACAGAAAGTGCATTGGATAGTTACGCAGATACAAGTAATTTAAGATTCATTGAATACGATGGCAAAAATGTCATGTAGTAATTCATATTATGGCGATGCCTTTACAGGCTGATCCAGCCTGGTTAGAACTGTTGAACATCGTTGTTAATCTTGGTAGCATAGATAAATAATATGAATTAGATAATTTGTAAATTCCTTACGGTGCTCCTAGAGGTTCAGCATTTTCTGATTACATAAATCATACCACGGTGGAAGACTCTACTACTGTGCTCTCCGAACTATACTGAGCTCTTGCTCTCTTGCATAATTGCATTATCGTTATACGCTGTTATCACCAATTGTTTACCTGCTCTGAGCATCCTTACCTCGCCATCGTTTGCCTCAATAATTATAATAATAAACTTTATTTAATAATCATGGAGACATTGCAATATTGGAATGGTACACAAGAGAATGTATCTTATTTCTAGGTTACGAACAAAGGACATGTCGAGGTGGCCTTACATTCATTACGCCCAATTGCGTAGCCTCCGTCAGGCAACAGTATGCGCTGAAATCGTATATACACATTAGATCGTTTGTAGCCAGGTCCATTACGAATAATTTTTATTGATGCGTTTTTAGAGTTTTCAATCCAGTTTTTTGGGCTCAAGATGCATGCCTGGTCTTGACTTAGAGACAATCAGTGTACTTTTGAGCAAATATTAGACTTGCACTATTTGACATTGGCACATTCATTATTATGCAGTATAATATATCGTTATTAGCAAACCGCAAGCGATCAGTGGATTTCTTTTCAAAGTTACCCTATAGTGAGTTACAGTGCAGGAGACAACAATAGTTTTGGAACAGCCTGGTATTTGACCCCGTCAGAGCATGGGTCCAAATTTCAGCATTAACGTGTTACCAACTCCTTGGTGTTTTCGCGTTTGTCTATCCTGGCCATCACGAAAATCATTATCGCGGTGAGCTGGGGCCCCGTCTTGTGTTTGCTAGGCAGAAGACGGGGCCTCACCTCACCGTCTAATCGATATCCGAAATCTTCCGGAAGAACTTTTCACGGAGCGTGTAGTAGCTGTGGATCATCCCGTTGAATGCCCCCCTAGGTCACCTGACCTCACCCCCTGCGATTACAACCGAGTGTACACCACACCCCCACAAAACCATTAAGAATTGCGGGATCGCAGTCGCAGAGATGTGCATATCCTCAGAAATAATCGCGATGTCACGAGGAAACGAGTTGGTGGCATGCGCCGGAGATATGGACTTTGCTTGGATAGAGGAGGTGGCCATGTCGAATTGGTTGCCGCTTAGAGGATGTTGGAGAATAGCAGCTCTCGGTTTTGTCATAAAACATGTTTCTTTACCATGTTTGTATCAAGTTTTGTAACTCAAGATGTTGAAGGTGTGATGAATGTTTTCCATTGCTTTCTGTTGACATTCGAAGTGAACCATCAGGGTCTTCGCAACCCAACACTGGGTTATGGTCTGGACAATTAATCTTGGTGTCATTTTAACGCTCACAATCTCTGGTTCAAACTAAGATCTTGATAATGGTCATGCTAGCTCTGCTAATTTGCTTTGCCTTTTTTTGTAACACTCGGTATTACTACATGCTCTGTATCTATATAAGCAGGGTATTGGTAATTTCAGTGCAAATATTTTAACCATAAGTAAAATCATCATAGCCGTACCCTGTAGTGTAAATTTTTGGGCAAAATTCAGCTTTATGAAAAAGTTACAGCGTTTTTTATTTTATTCCGAAAAACAATTTTCTCTGTAGAAAAATAAGTTTTCAAGCTATTTTGACGAAAATTGGTAGTAAAGTAAACCCTACAATGTTCTATGCGCATATGTTGTTAAAATTTTAAAAAAATGTGTAAAATAAATGAGAAAATGATGTTCAAATTCAAAATAGGCTGAACAAATTAATAGTCACACTCGTGAAAAACGAGATTCTTACGATGAAAGCCTATTTAAAGACCTTTCAGATGATGTAATGTATGCCAAAAAATAATCAGCTTATGTGCATTTGCCAGGAGGAAAACTGATATAAGTTCACCAGTATTGACGCGCACCCACATGTTGCCCTGTCACTGCACCAGATAGGCACGACTAGACGAACGTCAGTGCTACGGGAAGTGGTTTTACTACTGTTGAGGAAGATTTTGAATAAAATACAAGTTGTATTATCTAGAGATATTAATCATGGTGAAATTTATATACATTATGTTTGGGCAATCTTTTACTCTAGGACGGCATTTTATTTTCGTTATTTTTGGTCCGTTGGTTATGAAACTCGCACAGTATGCGTAAAATTGAATTCAAAGAACATTTTATTCAATGAAATTTTTTCGATTTTCGCAGTAGATTTAAAGAAATGTTGACATGATACCCTCTTGTTTTTTTTAACAGTAACAAGCCTACGGGAAATGCAGGGCTGGCCCGGCGCTGCCACTCTTAGCAGTTGATCGGTGATCAGGCGCACTTTGTTTCCGGCGTGGTGGTGGTTGTACATGGACGTTATGAGTGCAGTTTCTCAATCACAGCTCTGTCGCCGCTCTGAAGTCGACAAACTTATCTTCTAACTGTGCTGATATCAAATGCATCGGCTTCGTAAACGCTCACCAGGCGCCAGTGAATGTTGATTGGCTCAATGTTTTTGCATGGAGGAATTCAATTACGCATTTCTGCTTGTGACACGCGTTCATGACAGGTATTGCTTTCTTATGCCCAATGCAGACGAGCAGCAAAATTGCCGAAAGTTGCATTTCGACAACACATGCTCCACTAGACTGGGCGAAAAAGTTGCCTGCAGAGCGAGTTCAGCAGGATGCGTCTAGGCCAATTTTTTTTGTAACTTTGGAGCAACTCAAAGCAACTTACAGTCCAGTTTTTCCTATTATCTGTTGACTACTATCGTATGTACCGCCTCCGTTTTTTTAAACATTCCGTAAATGGTGGCGATTGTAACTACAATGTCAATATGCAGTATAAAAAAGCACATGTCTCTAGGTTACAACGATATAGCCGCAGATATCCTACGTCTGAAAATTTTGTTAAGAATCTAAGGACCAGTTCACACGTCCCTCATTGTAATAACGCGTTCAGTCACGAAAATGAACACAAGCTGCGCGTCAAGTTGGCCGGTTGAGGTCCACATATAGGAGCGACCTTCATTCCAATGAATGACACAGCGCGTTCAGGTATGATCCCGTTTATTAACATTTTCGCTTATATTTCGCGTCGGTTTGAAGTCACATTCGTATCTCATAATTTTATAGCCTTATTTTATAGAAATAAGCTATTTTCAAAAGATTTAGAGCTTGATAAAGAGATAAATTTTCACCCAACATGCAGCTTTCCGCTTCCTTGTCGAATCAAAGTAGGCTACAACATTTTCAGCTCAACTAGTTTTCTTGTATTAAACGGCAATAGAGTGATTCTGATGGTTAAAGTAACCGTAGACAGCTCAAAACATCCAGTTGCTGAGTACTATGCACGTTGATTAAAAAGCGAGCTTAGAAAGCAGCAATAAAATTTGTTAAATTAATGTTGAATTTCTTCTCCATGCAACTTTTAAAAACTTTACCCTCGGACATTGCCGCAGCAAAAATGTTTCCGACGCTGCGTTGCATTGAAATGTCGAGCCAAACTTGACAATTCGACAATTTTGTCTGTGTGAAATCAGCGAAGATGTCACTCGTCTGCATACGGCTTTAGAGTGTCACATTGTCAATATCTGCGAAAGAGAGATGAAACTTTCAACTCATGACTGCACAAGTTCAGTCATCTTAACGAAGCAATTTGCAATCGTCTCGAATCCCTTTTGGCGGAATAAAAACTCGGAGGCATTACTTTTCGAATGACCTTCGTATTTACTAGACTTCCTGAGGAATGAAAAAGTGAGAGCTTGTTGATCTAAGGGCGAGTTCATGCGTCATTGATATCAAAGCGTTCGCTCATCCACTAGTCAGAATGTGTTACCTTGTCCTAGACATATCAGAAAAGTACACTGTTTTCTGACTTTTATATCACTCAAAATTTGAAGAGATATCAGTAACTAGCGTAGTGACGCTTGCAGAGGAAACTAATATTATGGTTACCATTTTAATAAAATTTTGTGAGCTCTTTTCCCTTCTGTTTCTGTCTGAGGTGGCTTTCTAATGACCTCAGCTCTCGTAGTCACAGCAGATATAAGAGACAATTAACTGGCGTGCACCACATCGGCCACTTTTTCAAGCGAGATCTGGCTAGCAAGAAAAAAAAGCAAACGTTAGCAAATAAAGTGACGCGTTTAGGACTAATAAATTTGATAAAAGTGCTGCTAATGTGCTATTGTACAATATATGAAACACTGGAAGCAAAAGGCGATTTACTAAAGAAATGATTTTCATCTCTCTAGCTTAAGAGCGTGACATTAGGAAGTACAGCTACCTTTTTAAGTAGAATGGGATTCAGAAAATGCAGCGTCTCGAGTATATAAATGAAAATTATCAGCTGTTTATTTGAAGCTCGAATTTCCCTGTCTCGTAACTCTTGGGGGTCAGTAGATGAATTTTCTCCTTTCTTATCGTTCAAAATCGTGATTTAATTTAATTTAATTTAATTTAATTTAATTTAATAATGCACAGTAATTGGTTGGTTGCTTACTAGCTTGCTTGCTTTCTCCTTGATTCGCCTTTCTATCCATCACGCTCTTAAGGATTTAGATCGGAGAAAATTCATCTAGAGAAAAACAAAAGATGCCATGAAATATCAGCCCTTGGAATTACGATGGCAAATATAGTTTGCGCAATATATGCTCGAAAATGAAAATAGTGCCTTTTTTGAAGCCCGCCATGCTTTGGAAACTAGCTCGGTTAAGTTTGATATGAATCTACTTTTGAGCGTGGTAGATGAAAGGAAGTATCTCTGACAGAGATTCTCATCCTGTCGTGCATAAACTATATCGCACAATCTTTAGCTGAATATTTTAGTAGCAGTTAGAGAGGCTCAATCTTGGAGTTTTTGTCGCTTCCGTACATCATCCACTTCGCTTATGTTTACTTTAGCTGAATCTCTTCGTGGCAATTGAAACTTCACACTTAGCAGAGGCCAAATTATTTTCAATCCACATTGTAGACTATTTTCGATCTTTGAAGGTTCAACTATCTGCTGATCTGCTAGGATTCAGTTTCAATTAAGAACTAACCGAGCATTTCCGACGAATTCTCTTGATTGAATTACAGTATATTTTCTTTGTGTTGTCCAACTTTCGAGCATTTCCACACTGATATTTGCGCCTCTCCTTGCAGGAGGGATATTTTGCTTTCGAAAACTCACGGCGGTGCAGCTTTCGCTTCTTTAATGGAAGATCCAGCGTGCATGTATGAGACCTACTTTGCTGTGAAACCTCTATATCGCAAGCAAGAACAATAAAAAGCTTTTTCACAAGATTGGTGCCGTCTTTTTTGACGGCTTTGTACTATAGCTATTATATTGAGAATGAGAACACGACTCGCAAGGAAGTGGCCAAGGACATACAAAGTTAACAGGATATTTGCAGAGCTCTGAACGTTTGGCCTTGGGCCGTCCTAAGACATTTTTTGGTCCGACTGAATCGAATCTGCATGCCAAATGACTGTAAGGAGCCGAGAAAAAGTGTTAACAATATTACTGCAGAAGCTTGAGAGGGTGCAGGCACAAGTGTGATCACTCACACCATTCGCAATTCGACATGAGCTTTATAGGGAAATGTTCAAAGTACAGTTGATGGCTGAGACTCAAAACATGTCACCGAAAAGTGCAGGTTGCTACTGCGTGTGAAGAGAGCAGCTTTTGTAAAATAAAAAAAAGTGACCTATTCGATACAGACGGTGCGGACGCGGTAAAGCGGGGAACTAGCGATGTTAAAAAAAAAAAAAATACTAATTCGCCATCATCAGTGTGACACGCATTGAAGTGAAGGCAGTAGTGAAGTGTCATAGGACTATTCTAGAGCTTCAGACAGGAGCGTTGGTTACGCCACTTTGAATAGAATTTCAGGCGTTACTTCGACTCGATTCCGTACCAATGATGCAGCTGAAAACTCCATCCTACTCCTCAAAGTGATATGAATGTTTAGGCAATTTTATGTAATTTTCTTGTTGCCAACATGTGTATCACGATTCAAAGAGGCCAAGCAATTGCTTCTGTCTGAAGCTCCGGAGAAGTCAATCCAGGAAGATTTAATTCAACTCAACGTTACCGGATCAGTCGTCGCCAACTTCGTTGTTTGAGGTTGCAGGAACCTCCGGAATAAAAAGGAACCCTGTTTCGTAGAAGATTGATTTCGCACGAGAGATACAGTCGGGATGATTTAACAGAAAATGAAAATTATCAACCGTCTTTGAACAGGAATCGAGCGAGCTCTCCAAGTTACATCACGGACAGTAAAGCGTTTGAAGTGTTTGTGGAATAATGTGGAAGAACAGTAAGGATATTGATATACATAGCTTTGTATACTCTGGACGACGGCTGACCATACACGAAGAAGCTTAACGTAGTAGCATTAACATGGTGATGCTTCGGCTCCTGCAAAAGTCTTGTTGCACTTTATTTGTTTCACATTACCATCAAATTAAAAAATGGAAATAATTCAATCACGGTAGCAGCGCGTCAACGTTCCGAGCTCACATTGCTTGTAGTGCAGGTTCGAGGAGAACCCAAGCACGCGAGCTCTTTGCTGATCTAGGTGTGCTGACTGGAGAGTGGCATGCGCCGTGGGGGTATTTGCCTCCTCAGAGATGAGGGGGTGGAAGGTGCGGGTCATTTGAACCTTCCGTCAAATTAGCACCATAGTTCTTGGTGTCTTGTGGTCGGCTGCAGCCGCACTTACTCCTCTGGGGAAAGTGGGCCTATATCCGCAGCACAAACCACTGCGCTTGGGTTTCCCATTTAAGTGTGCGGTTAAGTTGACTTTACTTTTACCATTACTAACGGCAAGTATTGGAAAGAGGCTTGTATGTGACAACGGAAGCGAAGAATATTGAAATATCAGTTCCCCCCCGTGCGGGCCACAAGTCCGACATCGAAGGCCTCATCGAGGCCCAAGTTTCACGGAGGCAGTGTGCTTGATGGTATATACCCTACGAACATCAGAAACTTCCTAGTCGCCGCTAGAACGCGAATGTTCCTGACTGGATCCACCGATACTGTCTTCTCATCTGAGAAACTGGCACTACGAGTCCCACGACTCTTCAAATCGCTTGGAAGACAATGACAGCGCTCTTGACGTTGTTTGTTGCCCGCAAAAAGCATAGGTCTTTCCACACGCCTCCAAGTCATATCCTCCTTCACACTTGACGGTACTAAACACTCTGGCCACATGCGTAATTTTTTCGCAAGCTGAGTCATTTTTAGCCTAAGATTGATTTTAAGATTTAATTTAATTAAATTTAAATATTTAGCTGGTAAAAGATCGCCATGCAACTCGAGATCTGCTTGAACGAGTTCGATCCTCAAGTTCTACATCGTTCTTCGACCTATTTGCGACTCGTAGATTGTCATCATTTTGTGTTTGCCAGGGTACATTTTCATGCTATAATTCGATATAATTAATTCATTTACTGTAAAGTTGTGATCAGATATTTTTGAAACAAAATCACTATCACTACGTGCACAGCATAGAGAATTAAGTGCGTACTGATTTTATACAAGCATAGTATACTGGAACTGAACTGGTCTTGGTCGCAGCCAGTATATATCATTTTGGCAACAAATCCGTGGCCCAAGCATACGACTATTGGCTGCTGTCATAAAACAGTCGTATTAAATAAGCAAAAATTTAAACTAACCATTTAACAGGCAATACACACCCGTAGCTTGGTTGCTGACTCGCCATTCTATCGGGAGACCAGACTTTCGAGCCCACGCCACGGAAGGAAAAAAATCTTGATGCTCGGGAATCTATAGAGTGTGCATAAAATATTTTTCACTCGCAGTCATCGAGGCACTGACCTGTATAACGACATCACCAGGACATCCAGTTGTCGACTGCAACCGTACTCTCCTCTGGGCTCTTGTGGGCATTTACCTGAAGCACGAGCAAATGCATGTGTGGGCTACCTAATTGGGGTGTGCGGTCAAGGCAACTCGACTTTACCTTTACTTCTATTCCCAATTTTCAGGAATTCGTTTTATATGGGATAGCACTACCTAAGCTGACCTTATTTTAAAATCAAAGTGTCTCAGAGCTAGAGAAGAGGCGAGATCTTCGATGCCTGAGGTTTCCAGTGTAGCTACCTCCTCCACAAGCGATGGACGTCACGAAGTTCCCTCATGAACTTTTGGCCCGTAATCCTCGCTCGAACAAGGAAGTTTCTATCGTTGCCTTCTGCAGCAGCCGCCCCGAGGCCAGCGATGGGAGAACTTTTGGTTTTTGGTTGAGGTGCCGAGTTTGGGAGGTGGAATTCATACCTGCTGTTGTGGCGCCATATGCTATCTTCCGCTTTAGGCAATAGGTTTGTGTCAAAAACATCACCAACCGTATATATTATAGTCTTGACGTAATTAGGGCTGTGTATGTAACGCTTCCTACGCGAAGATTGCATGTGATAACCGTTGAGGCAAGGCCGTAGGTGGCTTAAGAAGCAGCAGTCTAAGTGAGACATAGGAGTGCATGATAATCATTTAAAGAAGAACTACATTAAATCTAGTTCCAGCTGACCTGGACGTGCAGAAAAGACACAGATGCCTTAGCAGCTAAGAGATACTTTGGGGCAAACAATTAATTATGTAACGTTTATGTTGTAAATAATGCTCTGTTAATGTGGGAAGTCCATCATCGATACAGAAGAGGAGCATTTGATTAGTAAAATATATAGATAACTAGTCCACGGTATGTTATCGTTGAAAAATATTCAAAGAAATTAGTTCTTCAAATGTTCTATGTAAAGTTATTCTTTGCACTATTATTGTTCATCACAGGCATCGCCTGCTCATTTTAGAGGTGCTTTACTAAATGCACTTTGTACAGGCCTATGCAGAAGATGCACAGTAGCATATAACTATTGTTTCTTGCGACTGAAGTGGCACCGTATTATCTAATAATATCTGTATTAACTTCCCGCCATATCGGCAAGACGGGTAAAGCCCTGTTTACATTACGGGCGCCCATGCAAGCGTGCTCCCATACAGGGCTGCAAGCAATGGCATCGCCTGCGCAGGGAAAGCACGAGGGTTGTTACCCTGCTACTGGATATATATAGGCTACCCTGTTCTTGGTTACGCGCGTGTCCAGCCTCAAGCCGCCAAGCTCGTCTGTAAAATTTCGAATGCGTTTCAGACGTTACTCCTGCAGTTTCATCCAACATACCAACATTAAACAAAAAGAAATATAAGAAAGTGGGTGAAATATTTCACTAATAGCGAAACCTATCAAATGAGGCTATGGAATACTACTGCAAGACCTCTGTAATCAGCCAATACAAAAACACTATTGTGCGTTCATTTGTATGCTTTGGATCACGCTCTTAAATAGATATGTAGATAGGCAAAAAGTAGGCCATGTAGCAGATTTGTAACTAGGTTACGATTTCATGGAGATCGATGACCAGGTTGCAGAAGATAGTGAAAGTGGGATCCTTATTTTTTATATCGATGCACTTCTTACTTGGAGCACTTCATGAAATCAAGATGCTTTAATAGAGAGGAGGGACCCATGCCGTCTTGAGATCGGCTGGCTAGCGAGTCAAGTAAGTGGCTGTGACGCGTTCATGTATATCATTGGTGGAAGTGACTCGGGAGCAAGGAGGTTTGCGGGGCAGAAAAAAAGCTGCTGTACTTATTTGCGAGTGATGAATACGGTGATTGGCAGCAGCCACACTTGAAAGCCACACCCGATTCTTGAGCTTCACGGACGAGGCTCCTGGCTCCCTCCTTTCTATTAAACCTCCTTGCTTGAAATCGAAAGAATAAAGGTATTGCAGCTGCTCTTAGCGCGACCATGCAGTCTGATTTTTAAAACTTTCTCCATACATTAAAACATATCTTTGCTCTCAGTATAGGACGTATAAATTTAGCAGCTGATTAACGAAGGACAGACAAAGCAATGCATTTTCACGAGCGGCAGATAGAATTATTTGTTTCAGCTCGCTGTCTTCTTTTGGCGGAGCAGTTATCGCTTCAACACAAAATTTTCGATGTACTGCAGGTAGGATACGCGGAGGGTAATTTATTTAAATTCAGTAATGCTTTGCTGCTTTCTAACGTAAGATTTTTTCCGATGCGACCTAATGTGGGAGACGATTGTGCTTCTTAGGCCGGCTGCACACTAACAACTTTCGTTGCCGCTAGGAGCTTAGAGGCAACTAAACTTATCCGTGTACGTAGCTACGGCACGGCTTCAGCTTGCACAAAATTTAGCTGCTTCAAAAATTTTCAAATATTTCAGTCGCTACTGTAATTTCTATACCCTATAGCGAGTGGCAATGTTGAACTTTCAACGATCGCTCTTAATTATGAGCGGTTGGTGTTCACAACGATTGGTATTTCAAGATTTACAGCACGATGTTCATAGACGTCATGCTGAAGTCACGGCCACGGCTGTGCAGTCGGATAAGTTAAGTTGCGTCTAGGCTGCTAGCGACAACGAAAGTTGTCAGTGGTGTGCAGCCGGCCTTAGATGAATTGAAAGAAAGAGAGAGAGAGAGAACACTTATCTCTTATGACAGTTTGATTCGGCTGTTGACCAGCGTATCTTTGCATCCTTCTGAGGTATGTTAGTGACAAACGTATATTAAATGAAGACGAGTCACCTAAAATTCCTCGCTGTCATATTGTGACAGCGCGGGTACTCTGGTGAGTTTTAATATTTAAGTAAGTAGTAATCACTGGTTCCGTTGCCAATGTTTACAATGCCGATTGGGAAAGTTAGAGCACCGAATGAGGAAACATTCTTCTCTCAGTATCCATGAACGCAAGCGCAAGGTTACGGACACCTCTTCTATTACAGATAACACTGGCACAGCTGCTAAGGTTTTCGAGTTGTTCCTATTAGAGAAAGTGAGCATTACCTTGGAAACGACCGGCAATTAGTTAGCTCTGAAAGCGATACACGGAACAGAGCTGGCAAGTTTCGCTTTGAAGCCGACGATAGGGCAATGTCACTCGAATGGTGCATGCGTTTATGCGCGTTTCCTGGAGCGAAGAAAGCAGTTGACGCTAGGAGAAGTGCTTCTCAGAGGGCTTCTATATTACAAATGGAATCAGACAGGGCGGGCTTCTCTCGCCGATGTTTTCCATGCTTTTCTTATAATGGCAGTGGAGGTAGCTGTTTCATGGGCGGGAGCCGCATTAATGCGGAATGATGCCATCAGCTAGGTTGATGATATGGTGTTTCTAACACCACAACTCAGCTCTCCACAAAAGCTAGTTTCCATCTGTGACAATAAAGCTCAGAAGCTTCATATTGTATACAAAACGTATAACATTCTGTATGCTCCTTGACTCTTAAGCACCAAGCCGTGCAGAATTCAGTATCCAATGAGAAGCGGTGTGAAGTAAGTCTACATGTTGCGCACAGCGTTGTTTATCTGGGACATCTCATTACCAAAAGACTTGATGACGGTATAGACATTGCACGGGAGGTTAGGTACTTGAATGCCACAGGTAATGAGATATTACGGCAGTTTTATAGCTGCTTCCTGTATGTCAGAATTTGATTATTAAAAACATACTGCTTTCCAAAATATTGCAACTCTCTTTAGGTTAAATTCCCCAGACAGTCTATCAGCAAGGTGTGCGTTGGGTATAATGATATATTTCGGTGCTTGGTGGGTGTTCCCAGATACATAGGAGCTAGTAATATCTTTGCCTTCGTGCACATATAGACAAAATTTGTTGCTTCATTCTTATCAAATATGAAGAATTTATACATAAGCGTAATATAGGTAAAGTTTACAGTAGAATTACAGTATATTTTATTAATTTGCAGTAGGGTACCTCTAAAAACTTATCTCAAGTAGGTATATTTTATCTCTGTGAGCTTGTGACAAAAATTTTGGTATCATCTCATGGCAAACTTACTTCAGTTGCTCGTAATTTGTCCAAATCCCTAATTTGTTCCAGTTGTTGAAACGTATTCCTATCAAATGAGAGGATTTACATACAGAATGTCTCAAGATGCTTGCTGATGGAAAATTCTGAAAACTAGTTGCTTCAGGGTCAAGGGGATATGATCTGACCAGGAAGCAAAGAGCGTAACGGGAGGACTCACGAGAAACTAGCATCGAATAGTGACATTAGTGACGTCACATCGATGAATGTTATAGCTGAACAGCTTATGAGCATTTTAAATAATATTGCAAAAAAAATAAAAAAAATAAAAACAGTCAGTTGCAAGCTTCAAGCTCGTAAGCACATAAATAAATGAAGAACATATACTAATTGAACAATAAACAAAACTATGAGTAGAAATTTGCAGGGAGGCTTTTGGAGGCTTTCGCAGCGTCGAGGCAAGTCTGGGCAGGTAGGCTATGGCGCCCTGATTTAACTTCTTCATTGACGCGAAGCTATCTTTACACTTCATATTCAGTTCACACTGTTCTTCACAAAACATTTTACCTCCGCCAAGGAGATTATGTTTTTGCCGTGTTTGTCTGTCTGAGTGTTTGTCTGTCAGTCTATTTGTCTGTCACCAAGATTACTTGAAAAGTTTTGAATGGATCTTTGTGAAAATACAGGGATGGTTAGGCATGTTAACAGCAACAAATAATTAACTTTTGGTGAAAATCCGTTCTTACCTATTTTTTCCCAAGGCCATAACTCGAAAAGTTACGGATGGATTTTTATGGAATTTACATGTTGTTAGGTATATTGCAACGAGTAAATGATCAAATTTTTGGGATGATCTGTTTGTTCGTTCGTCGCTGTCTTTGATTTTAGGCTTGTTAGCTCAATAAATAAAAAAAAGTTATGGATGGATCTTTATCAAATTCACAGGAGCTGTTACTAATGTTAAAAGACATAAATGATTAAATTTTGGTGATGATCGGTTGATCAGTTCGTGTGTTTGACTTATGTTTGTCATAATGTTTGTTAGTAGCATAACTCAAAAAGTTATGAACGGTTTTTTATAAAAATTACAGGAATTGTTAATACTATCAAAAAGCACAAATGCTTAAATTTTGATGTTAATAGAAAGAAAATCATGGTTTTAGAACCAATTTGAATATTTCGTAACCGTTATATTGTTTGACGGAGATATGCGCTCTGAGAGGGTACTCTAGTTTAACACGTCACAGTATTTTTCAACTTAATTCATTTAACCCTTTCGCTACGGAAACTTTGCTTTTTTTACGAGGTTCTAAAAGAAGCTCCTAGAAGACACAATCACTGTAGTCACTTTAGCTCTCCTACAGTTCAGTTGATTCATAAAGAAAATACTATCACTGACTTCAGACGGGTTGTTAAGTATGTTGTCCAACTTTCCAGAGCAGGAAACAACGCACCGGTTTTAATAATGAAAATTTTGATGCGGGACGTGCACGTACCGTCAGTATCGAAAGGGTTAACCTCCCGCTCTTAACTGGCCAGCTATTTCAGTTGCATCCATACAAACAACACGCTAAAATGTTAATCTTCAAGTACAGAAAATTTGAGCAATAACCGTTCTTATGGTATGTCTTGCGGCAAGAATATCTATAACACTAGGTACTTATATTTTTGGCTAGGAACAAAAACCCAGCCAGCATTTCGACTCGACGATGTGACATCACCTGCCGCCGTGCGATCACGGCAAAGTTTTATTTCAGTCTCGGTGAGTCCTCCGGTAATATTCTGCTCCGTGGCTCTGACCCACATCATTTATCAGGTTTCGGCACTCATGTATGTGGGCGACAAATTACACGATCGCAATATCCTCTCGCTACTTCGTCTATTACCTGCTGCTACTTAGTCGTTGTCTACTGCTGCATGCAGACGTGAACTGATTTATTGAATATATTTCTTCTCTGTTTTTTTTTTATTATTTTTCACTGCTAAGTACACGTGTATATGATGATGGTTTAGTTGAGGGACTGTACGCCTGTGAGCCTCTTATTATATTGATGATTGAGTTTTTCTTGAAATTTAAATTATTACTATTGTCAGTAACTCCATGCCAGATAAGTTACCATATATTAGTACACCCTCAATACTATCGTTCATGAAAAAATGTTTTTCAACCACACAGTAAAGGGTTAAGCAAGTGTCGCTTGCAAATCTCTGCATGATTGCAGCTTACTTTCTTTGTGTTAACTTTACTCATGTGTGAGTACAAGTTGTTTAGTGCTAATGATGCCTACAGGTATAGACTGAGTGCATCAATGCATTTTCCCTGTGCGTGGCCTCCCCTTTATGTCATTGGAACCCAAAATTAGTGTAACAATGTATTAGTGTAACGATGTTTACTATGTATTTGTAGGCGTATTTGTGAATATATTTTGTTCATAGTAAAAATTAATTTTATTATTAACGGGATCTGCCATTGCAGATGAGACAATGAATATAGATGTGTTTGCTAATTGTGTTTGGTGTGTGAGCATTGCACTGGACTACGCACCGATAGTGAATGAAGTCAGCTACGTATCATGTTGCTGCAAACGAGTATCATGGCTTGGCAGGACCAGGCATGCTGATTTGCAGAACTGAACAGCAACGTACAGTTTCAGTTTCTAGCTTTACTGAAGCGAGGACGTCTCTCATTACAATGAGACAATTTTTTAGTTTAGAAGAATATAAGAACAAAATTGCAGAGCATGACTTGTATTAGCAGGTGTGACAAGCATTCTTTTTTTCTTTCGTAGTAGATTTTTGAAATATGGAACGGATTATCGAGCTTCATAGCGTGTTCACTGTTGTGCAGCTCTTTTGGATATTCCGGCATATCAGGCATGTGGCGAAATGCTAGAGTCTAACCATGAATATCAACTAGCGTAGGATTGACAATGTGAGATTCTCCTACTTATGCAAGTTGCTCCCATAAACACATGTGTTTTCACGACGTACAAGATCCTTCAAGAGCTGACCCACCTGCAAGTATACAAATCCACTGGCCCAGATAATCATTCTCCCCGTATCCTACGGGAAATGGCTACAGTCATCCTGAAGCCACTGTGCGAAATATTCAGTTGGTTTTTAAGAACGGGATAAGTACCGCAGGATTGGAAACTAGGTAACGTGATCCCGATACATAAGAAGGGGGATAAAAAAAGCCCCACTAAATCTCAACCGATCATTCTTACATCACTCGTCAGCAAAACCATCACTGATCACCTGAGGACGCACAAGCTTATTTCCGACACTCAGCACGGCTTCTGAAATAGAAGAAGTTGCTTAACAAACCTATTGGACTTCTTTTTGTAAGTTTCGGAAATTAGAGATGAATAAAAGGGTGTGCATCTCGTGTATCTAGACTTCCAAAAAGCTTTTGACATAATCCCCCATCAACGGTTATTGAAAAAATTGGAAGCCCATGGCATCCAGGGAGACTATTTACGCTGGTTCCGGGCATGGTGTACGGGTCGGCAGCAGCAAGTGAAGCTTAAAGGAGAGACGAGCAACTGGACGCTGGTCTCATCTGGGGTTCCACAAGGTAGCGTGCTTGCCCACTTCTGTTCATAAGTTTCATCAATGATCTCGATCTCACAGTCCGCAGTAAAATCAGTAGATTTGCGGATGGTACTAAACTATGGCATTCTGCCAGGAGAAGAGCTGAGCTCCTTGACCATCTCATGGAATGGAACACAACGTGGCGAATGAAGTTTAATGCCGACAAATGTTCAATAATGCACGTTGGGCCAGGGAACCCCTCAACCCAATAGAAAAGAGCCGGGCAACATTGGCAGCTGTCACCCAACAACGCGACTTGGGAATAACTATTACAAACAAATTGCCACACAGTCGGCAAGTTGATAAGAGTGTGAAAATGGCATGCAGAGCACTGGCATTCATCACCAGGAATTTTCAATACATATCCTAGACATCATCATTCCCTTGTACAAGGCGCTAGTGCGTGGGCCCACACTTAGCATTCGCTGTTCAATTCTGGTCGCCTCATCTGTGCAAAGATATTGACTACATGGAAAGAATGAAAAGCAGAGCAATGAAATTGATACCATTGCTTGCGAAACAAGGCATACGACTGTCGCCTACAAAAACTGGACCTGATCTCTCTCGAGCAAAGACGACTCAGGAGGCAACTAATAGAAAGATTCAAGTATTTGAATGGCTTCAACGACGTACCTACAACGGGACTTTTTGAAGGAGATGTTAATGATCGCCTGTGTAACAACGGTCAAAAACTCAAGCACAAAGCCGAAGAACAACTTTAAGCCAGCAGTTCTTTCCGTATTTAATAGTGACCATTTTGAATAGACTACCGTCCGATGTTGTCTGTGCGGAGACAGTCACCGCTTTTAAAAATCGTCTTGACATACATTGCGAGAGACATCCTCCACGGCTAAGAACACCTCCTCCTCCTACGCAGATCAGCGGCTATAAATTGCACTTGTGTGCATGCATGATTGGCTCATGGCTGAGATCTTCTATCTTGTTTCTTTTTTTCCTCAGTCGTCTATACCATGCGAACATAATGGCAATATCTCATTGATTCCAGGGGCGTAAGTACCGGTGTCTCCTGAGAATGGCCCTGTTGGTCCGTCTCCTGCCGCCTATCTAATCTAAACTACTTCCGTTGTTACAGGGGCGCTGAAGCGTTAGCTGTTTCCAAGTCAATGTCCTTGGCTGTCAACTGCCTACAACTCTGGAGGGCGGTGTATCTGTAACACGCAGCAGGAGGCGAGTTGTACGAGGTTTTGTGCGACAAATGTTGCCTCGTGAAAACAGGGAATTAGTGTCACGCTTTACTTGTGCCTCCGAGTTGGAGTCTGTCGCCGCTGGCCGTGGCAAGGGCTGGGAGTGGCAGCGGTATGTCACCGGTGGTCCGTTACATGCAGTCTTACTGTCAGGGGCGAGACAGCAGGTGCACGGTTAGAGCAGTACAGTTGGAGAAGAATAACCTTGCTATGATCAAATGATAGCGATGGCGTCGAGAGGCTTTAGCTGAGGGTCATGGAGTTGTGAAGATGGTAGTTGTCGATGCAAATGGTAGTGATGCAATGGTGTACGCAAGTGGCAGTCGTGTATGAAAGTGGCAAGGTGGTAGAAGCAAGTGGTAGTAGTAGATGTAAATGACACTCTTGGATGCAAATGGCAGTGGTGGATGCAACTACCAAGGCATGGAAGAATGCAGCTGGCAATGGTGAATGCAGATCACAGCAGTAGATGTAAGTAACCGTGGTGGATGCAGATGGCAGGGGTGGATGCAAGCGACCGAGCAGCCGCATGATTCTCAGAAGGATATTTGCCACAAAGTTGGCGTGTCATGCCTGTATGCAGGCACTGCACGGCAGCCATCGCTGCGTACGTCGAAAGTGCGTTGCACTGCAGAAAAAATCTAACTATTTCTAGTGAAAAACTTCTGAGAGCTAACTCCGCAAACGCAATGCAGTAGGCGTAACGAAAAAAAAAAATCCCACAAATTCCTTCTTGGAATTTACGGTGTTACCGCATTTGACTGGCTAGCACTCCAATTTTTTCATGTTCTGACTTGTTCAACAAAATGTCCAAACTGCGCATGATTTTGCATCTGACTATTCAAATAGGGTCAAAAACTCTTCTCTTTTGTTGTTTTTACTATCTTTAATATAATTCTGCTTGAGGCTCTATCCGTCCGTTCATGTGTGTGTACGTTACGCTTCTCAGTGTTAGATAGGGGGAAATCTTTTTCTCTTCGCTTGCACTTAATTAAAAAAAAAAATCCAGTCAGTTTCGAAGCAAAGACATGATGTCCATTTTACATGTATCATACATACCGTACCGATTTTCACATCAAACAATATTCACTTTGCTGGTGTTGCATGACTATATCCAAATACGAGAAAATTTGTAGTTAGGATACGGCGTAAAGCGAGCTGTTTCGGACTGCTTCATTTTAAAACATTCTTAAAGTGAAAGTGTGATGTTTAAAGAAATCAAGCAAGCTGACAGAAAAGGAGGATTCAGCAACAAAAACCAGTTATTGAAAAAATGGGTTGAGTCTGGTGTATATTGTGGTGAAGCTATCGAATAAAATAGAATGGAAAAATGATGGGATACTTTATGGAACAGCCACTGGTCACGCTATAGAACTGAAATCATCAGATTTACCGATGAAAAATTGCAATGTTCAGAATGTGAAAGGCTTAATAACGTTATCTTCAGACGATGAGAATCACAGCTTAGCTAAGGTTTATATATATATATTGAAGAATTAGATCAGAAGCAAATAATATAGTTGAAATTTTATTACCCACGACGCGTTTCGCTGTAACCTCAGCTCATCAGGTGGGAGGATCGAAGATGGTGAAGAATTCNATATATGATACCGGTTTGAGGAAATCTATAAATTACTTTTTCTCTAATACAAATGTTTGGTCGTTTTTTAAACTAAATCCATCCTGTTCATAACAGCTACTGCACTAAGTACAGACACACAGAACGATATTCTTGAATTTCATTGTAGTTTTTGAGACATAATAGTTTTCGATTATTTCAATTTTTTCGTTTTTTCCCAAAAACCAAAAATATATAAAAAATAAACCAAAATTCATAAATGTTGTTGAGTCGTTTGGAAGAGACGTGAATTACGAACGCAATGCAAACAACCGCAGTACTCTAGCTTCAAAATTGAGGGAGGAGATAGAATTTGAAATTGAAAAAATTACCTTTTCAGTAGTCTTATTGGAGCCTGCGATTCAGTTTTCTTTGACTAACTCGTTTTCTGTGGCGAAAATAGGAAAAAGAACGTGAGTCAAACCCCCCTTTATTTTCAATTTTACATTTTTTTTATCAAGTTTCATGAAGATCATGAAAATAATGAAAAAGTTTTTTTAAGTCAAAAATTAGGAGTTACATCCCGCTTCCCGTCCCAGCCCCCTATTTCACCCACTTGGGGTTACTCTGTCTGCTCATAATTTTGTCTGCGTGTCCGTCTGATGTATAGCTACTGTTTAGTGAGACGAAACGAATTTTGATAATATGAAGATTTTCGATCGGTTCGGTCCCCTTAAGGTTATACAAGGTTATAGAATTTCAGTTTAACAGGACTTTATATTAAATGTGTAGAAGGGGACTAGGTGAAAATTAGGATAGACTCTCTCCTCTTGCACTGCGGAAAGGTAGCTGAACCTCTCAACAATTTGAGTCACAATATTTAGCAAAATGAAAGTGCCTCCAAAGGTCAAGAGCTTACCTTCTAGTGACAAGCCAGCAATAGAGCATCTCACACATGCTCGACGACTGCTCGTCTCCAAGATCTCTTCTGAAGAGCATCCTATCAGAATGAACCTTCTACGATAGACTTTTCCGTGTTTGGATCGAAAAAAGAAGAGCAAATCTCTGTTCATGGCGTAGTGAAGGTTGCCAATGAGTTATCAAAGCTCATTGCTTGTGAATGCCAGTCAGTGCTACCGTGTTCAAGGGCTAATTGTACTGCCGGTCAGCCCACACATCATGAACTTACTTCATCCCGTAGCTGTGAAGCGAAAGAACACTGTGCAGATGTGCCGTCGAGACTGATGCGGATGAAGAAGTGGATGAGCCTCGAGAAAAAGTGGAATCAGAGGACAAAAGTAGTGGAGACAAGAAAGCAGAAAGACATGCTGCAAAATGTTTAATATCTTTCAGAGTGGGGAATAATTGTCTCAAACGATCTATAAATTAGCTTTAAAACCCATATTGTACGTGGCTCTATCCTGAATATAATTTTATACCGAAACCTGCAGGTAATGCGTTCACATTTCTATGACTCCGACCTTGTTAAAGGGATTTATTTTGTAGGAAACTATCAAGAACCATATAGTGTTATTTCATACAATAAAAGGATTCGATTTGTCTCAAAACATGATATACTACACGTTTAATTCAGAGCTCATTTCAATTATTAACGACATCATTTGACCTTTTATAACTTTAAATGACCTATAAGTGACCTCTACTTGTGTATTACCTCTGTTAATTTTTATATTTGCATTCTATTTACAATGAGCTTTAATTTCATACCAAACTTGATATGTTTATTCCCAAAGCTAGAAAAGTCATAATGATGATGTAGGTATGTGAAAAGGTAGGCGTGGCTTATGACGTCAATAAGAAAAAATTGCCAAAAGGTGTCAACATGGCACTTTTCAAATTCTTAAAGTAGACCCCCTATACTACTACTTTGAGCAAAAAATTGCATACATACCCAACTTTACGGTTAGGCTAAAATTTGGGACATGGCTACTCGACTAATACAGACGTCTGATGAACCTCTTACCGGTAGCATGGATACCAAATCTCACTTCCTTTCTACTGCAAAGCTAATTTTTTCGATCAGCTCATGATGCGAAGTTTAAGTGGCTGATCAACGAAGTAGAAGAAGGTAAAGATAATCCTCAGGGCAGACCCTCGCAGGAAAGCGAAGAAAACGAGAGGAATTTGGTTGAGAGAGCGAAAGCGGTGTTGTGTTGGTGACAGTGTGGGGTCTGCTCGTGCCCCGCGCCACTTGAGGCATGTCAGGTCGCGGTTCAGTGCCTCGCTGACTCTTATCGTGGATGTTGTGCTTTGCTACAGGCTGCAGATTTTTAAAAAGAATCTTAGTTATTTCCTCCTATTATCGTATCAGCTCTGTAGAAAACTCGCAAATGAAGACTTGATCAGTTTTGTGCTTTTGTTCTCTGCAAATGGAAGGATTATGAGCATTTGACAAAAAAATGTACTACAATGCAAACGCCCCACTTGGTTAAGACATGATGGGAATATTGCATTTAAAAATTCTGAAGCTCTTACTAACCTTTTTGAATCTACGTATGGAAGTATGAACGTTTGCGCTCGTTGTACGCCAAGCGCCACTTAGCTGTTATAATTTTTGGTAACATTTTTAATTCTCTTGAGTTACTTAAAAACACATTTCTGTTCTTAATTTCATACAGTTCTCTTCTTTTGTTAGTGGTAATATTTCATCTTGTAACTATTGTAATTATGCTCTCAGTGGCTGCTTGTACGAAAATATTTTTTAATACTAATACTAGATGGCCTGCATGCCGGATTCTCAAACAGCCCATAAAGTTACGACTATCATAACTATTACGCTGCCGCACGAATGTAGTGACGTAACGGCTGCAGTTTCATTTTTGTTTTTTCAAGTCAACACGTCTATCTCATTTATACATGGTATATTTTCGAAGATTAAAGCCACAGTGATAATAATTTTTGCTGCGATTACCAAAGAAGCGGCGAAATCTGAGCAGTGACATCAGTGCTTCTTCACGAAACTGAGAATTTTACGTTCAACGCGTCGCTTCACGTTGGGTTGGAGAACACAGGCTCAACCGGGCCGCACAGGCGTCAAACTCGCCACGCCCTATTTACGTTTGCGACTATTCTGTGTACGGGCATCGGTGTGCGAGCTGGCGGCGTTCAAGCTCGTGTGCTGTACTGCTCGCTGTATCACAGGTTAGGTTAGGTTAGGTTAAGTAAGGTTAGATAAGGTTAGGTTAGGTAGTGCTCATTGTGGTGCTGCTGGTGGTAGTGACGCGGCAAGAAAGCTTACTTGGACGCACGCACAGTGATGAACGTACACAGCCAGTGCCGCCGGCACTCGTCTAGATCATGAGTTTGATAATCGTACTAGTAACACAAGAGAAGAGTGTTATCCCAACACCAGCGCGTGTTTCTGTGCACCAAAGAAAATCACCGCAGAAGCATGAACATGACAAGGCAAGCTTTGCCCGACTGTGTACAGGATGGCTTGCTGCTTTTGAAGCAACACTTTACACGGTGACTGAGGCTGCGCGTCATAGCTGCGCAAGACGCGCTTAGCGAAGGCTCGTCGACTCCGAGCTCCTGGATCTCAGAGCATGCAACCAATGCACTGGAGGCAAAAGTCCATCTTACAATGTAGCACTTGTGTCTGTGTTAGGCTTAGAGGTCAACGTATGTATTCGATAGGTGTTGAGGACACTCAATGCCCTAGCCGAAATGGAGCGAATTAAATAGCTTCGTGAAGATGGGAAGCCGTTGGAGAATATATGTAACTATATTATCTATGAGATAGAAGAATTAGCGGCAGCCAGTGGCTTTCGTTGAAATTAATAACAATGTAAATACATTGCAGTTTATACAGCTATAGATCTGTATTAAAAAAAGTTTGAGCATTTTCAAGTATCAACACGGTGAAAGCACTCTACATGTCGTCGATGTCGACAACAATGACGCTACACTCGGCAAGTTGCTAGTAGAAGTCTCTGATGAGTTTTTGACGAGCTCATACCTACTTGCCTCCACTGCAAATTGAGATCAGTGCTGGTAGACGGGCTTCGGTGTGAGTGACGTCCTGCCCGCGTTTTGCGTGCCACCGCATTGTGTGGGCTCGGCATGACACAGCATATATCCAGTGCAGGTACAACATCCATGTTTGAAGCATTGCTAATCAGTCAACAAAATCCCCAGGTCCTAGAGCCTTCCGGACCTTATTCTTACATCCAAGGAAGAGAAAAAAAAAATACTCACCCGGCCGCAGATAAGGAGTGATCTCTACACGAGACACCGCAGCCCCCTGCAGTTGCATGACCCGTGCGATCAGTTGGCACCCACGCAGCCTCTTCGGCAGCTCCCAACTGTCAATAATATCGAGCTTAGCCTGCCCGTCCAACGTAAATAAATGACACTCGGGCGAAAATGTTGCGACAATTCTGCCGCACATCACAGAGGCTCGAAAAGCTTGGCAACGTCATAGGAGTATTCCGTGAGTATGTCTTGCTGAGGCTATGGTGTGCACTTCTCCAGAACTACAGCATTGCTGAACATATTGCTCCGCAAGGGAAAATCTCTGTAGCCTATAATTTATAATTTCTCTCTATTCGGCTTTGACGTCATGCACTGAAGGAATTAGCAAGAAGATAAGAGAAAGATGACATAGATTCGCTGCTTCGCTTTTTCAATATCTTAATGCTAGTGAAAAAAAAAAGTTTATACTCTGTGACATTTTGTTGTATTCACACGCACAGTTTCTTTATGTGTTACAGGTAACACCGAACTGTTGATGCTCTGCAAAAGAAGATTGCGCATGAACATTCATGCAATATCCAGCAATATAACTTATTAAAGGAAGGAAAGCTTTTTTCTGAACAGTAGTTTGAAAACTAGGTCCTATGAACTTCACCACATAAAATGCTTGTCGCGCTATATTGTAAGTTCGTTTGTTCAAAATATTTTCTGAAGATACAGTATCGAAGTGAGCTTCAGCGCGAAAAAGTTCCTACAAAGAGTATTATTATTAAGACTATAGTGGACCCGTGCGTGAAAAATTCACGCAATAACCTATACGTTTGCCTAATGCCTCAAGGCCGGTGCGGAATCTCCTCTTCTCTTATTTGCTTCTTAATTTTCTTTTTCTTCATTGATCTTTTGTCGTGCTCTCATCCTTAGATCTTCTATATAGACAGGCAAAAGTGATATCTTGAATAAAACACAACAAATTTGAACAAAATGGGCAGCTTATATATGTTGTGCGCGTTTGATGGATTTGCGCGATCGATCGATCGCGCTTCGCAATCGGTGGATCGTTCAAATTTTGAAAAAAAAACAGTCCTTGCCTCCCCTAACCTTCCCAACATTAAACCCGAATATAGTCCAACTTACCCGAAATTACGGCCTAATACCTACAACATCCACCGATTGCGCAGCGCGATCGATCGCGTAAATCCATCAAACGCGCACGACATCTACAATGTGTTCGCTCCGTAGCAAAGATACCGTTGATACCATCTTTCCACCTCAAATATCTGTTTCATTTGAGGTGCTCAAATTTTGAGGTATGAAGATAAAACTGCTTCGTAAGAGGAAAACAGTAAGCTAGAAGAAATAATTGTCTACTGCCCGTGAAAACTTATGTTTCGTCGGTTTTGTTGACAATTACATCTTTCACCCTTCTTATCGAGTACGTTGCTTTAGTAGACACCCTTCTTTGATGCTTAGTTCTTCGTACTCTCACGGTTGCCTTTGAAGTCTATAGAAGTCACGATGCTAAAGTTGTTCGGCAATGCGAGAAGTGCATTCAGACATAAGGTCGCCCTATACTTTGCCTTAGATTCGATGTATGGAGAGGAGCCCCACGTTGTCACATTCACAAGCTTGAAGTAATATTGAATAATATACTTAGGCGAATACTACGTGTAAGACGCAACGAAAACAATGTGCCTCTAATGAGATGCAGTGAAATGT
>LQNS02276882.1:5924949-5939634 GCA_001587735.2 Parhyale hawaiensis
TCGACGATTTGTTAATGCGCTCACTTTATAAAATGTATCACTCATTTGTTCTCTCAGCAGAGAATTCGCAATTGTGTCTTGATAAAAACATAGAAACACGACGGTACTTCTTGCAATGTTCTCCGTTTATTTGCTCACATTTTTTTTGAAGCTCCATTTCCCACAGTTTGCAGATAATTTATTACGCCATACGGTTACACTTTCTAATTTTTTGTCTGCTTATCCGATTTTTTCTGACTATTTTGGAACCCGCGAATATTGCTGATCAACAACCCATCATTTTCCTGCTTTGTTTAATGCAATACAAAGCAGTATTCAATAAACGAAAATAGATTAGGTCGATTGTTTCATTCGTTGGAGAGTATTCTTTTATTCTGAAGATGTCATTGCATTGCCTCAGACATCGCACTGTACTGGCTGATGCTTTCCCAGCAGCATATTCTCTTCGAAAAATGAATTTAGAGCAGAGATGCCCCACACTACCCGTTTTCATTATCCAGGGCGTATCTTGGCTACGCCTCAGACCCTATGAGGAATGCCATCCGCTACCAGCAAAGCAAGTAAATTTTTTGTAAAGAAAAACGAAAGCGCAGATATGATACGGGTGAAATGAAGTCAAGTCTCTAATTTACGCCTATTTGTGAAGAGCGTGACACACAGACACACACACATACGTAGATACAAGCGTATTAATATATAGATAAAAAGGCGTCTGCTTAGTATGAAGTTTCAACTTTATCGAAGAGATTCAGCTAAAGAAAGAAAAAAGTTTTTATGCACAAAAGAAATCAAATTTCTAACCAATACTGAGCTTCTCGAACTGCTAAGAAGGAATTCAGCCAAAAGAATATGCGACATATCTTGGCTATGCCAGACAGGATCAAAAAATATATGGAAAAATACCGCTTTTCATCTACCACGTTCGGAAGAAGAATCATTATCGTCATATCAAAAAGTACCGAGCTAGTTTCGAAAGTGAAGCGAGATTCAGAAAATGCAAAATTTACCTCCGCCAAGGAGGTTATGTTTTCGTCTTGTTGGTCTGTCTGTCTGTTTGTGTGTTTGTTTGTTTGTCTGTCACCAAGATAACTCAAAAAGTTATGAACCGATTTGGATGAAATTTACAGGAATTGTTAGGTATGTTAGAAGGAACAGATGATTAACTTTTGGTGAAGATATGTCCATCCGTTTGTTTGTTTGCCTCATTTTTCTCGACGCTCTAACTCAAAAAGTTATGGATGGATTTTTAAGAAATTAACTTGAGTTGTTAGGTATAAAACAAAGAGTAAATGACCAAATTTTGGTAATGATCCGTTTGTTTGTTCGTTCGTTTGTCACTGTTTTTAATTTTATGCTTGTTAGCACAATAACTCAAAAAATAATGAATGGATCTTTATGAAATTTATAGGAGTTGTTAGAAATGTTATAAGACATGAATGATCAAATTTTTGTGTAGATCGGTTTGTTCGTGTGTATGTTTGACTCATGTTTGTCATAACGTTTGTTAACTGTATAACTCAAAAGTTATGAACGGATCTTCAAGAAAATCGGACAAGCTGTTAATAATATGAAAAGGCACAAATGATTAGATTTTGGAGTTTATGCAAAGAAAATTATGGTTTCTGAACCAATTTTAATTTTTTTTGCTACCGTTGCTTCACTTGGCGGAGGTATGCGCTCTCAGAGTGCTCTAGTTCCACTTTAGACCATAACATTTTAGAAGCTATATTTCTCACCCTTACTCCAAGCGCTGAAATTGTATGGTATCTCAACTTGTTTTTCAGTACATGAATTTTCTCCTATTAAACTCTAAACTGCGTGACGGAGAGACGGACGAACATTGGAGCAAGGGAGGGAGCAAGCGACCAACAACTATGTTATATTATATAGTTGATTGCTGCGTGAATTTTTTCACGCACGGGTCCACTCGTACACTATATATTCTGTATCATCCAAGTATGAAGAAACATATATAAACCATAGCAAATAACCAGTACAAGTAAAATACTTGATAGCAAAGTGTCCTTGCACAGACGAGACTACGTTATTTGTCAGCGTAATTTCCATGCTTGGATATCACATTAAACAATTTTTTTTGTCTATGAAGCTCTTATGAGTAGCTGTTATGGAACTTGCCACAAATTGACCTCCCACAGGATCTCCTGCGATGTGTTCTAGGCATTTCCCTTCTAAACCTTTCACTTCCAGATGGACCGGAGCTGTTCCATGGAATTTAGGTCGGGTAAAACAGGAAGCCAAGTCACGAAATCTTCTTTACTAATTTTGGTACGTTCCTTTTACAGAAGTGGTGAGATCTAAGCAGTGACATCAGTAGTTTTTCAGTAAACTGAAGTTTAAGTTCTACACGTCGCTTCGCGAAGTGTTTGAGATCGCAAGCTCCGCCAGCCATCTATCTCTAAACCATGGGTTGCACCTGCAAGCAAGTGGCAGGTCCTCTAATAAAAATAACGAACGTTAATCCAGGAGTTGTGTTACGTTTTGCTGGCGATGTCAACACCTTCTGGTGCTCGAAAAAAAAAAGTTCCTACGAGTTCGTTACCAATGATACCAGCTAAAAGACCACCCCTAGGTGAAGCCGAAGGCGACTGGGACGAGAGGCTCCATGAAGAAAGTAACCACACGGTGGCCATTCCATCGGGACCATCCAAAGTAGTTCAAGCCTCATTAAAAAAAAGGACATTGTGAATGTCTATCTTCATGTATTTTTTAGCCCAAGCGATGCACTTCTCGTAGTGGGCTTTGGTCAGAATGTATCTGCATGGTGATGGAATTCGCACTCTTTGCCACCGCTTTTAGAACCCTGCACCGTGTGTTTTTGGATATAGCTCCAAGCCCAGTACCTCCAAATACTGCAGCACTAGTCGCTCCAAAATGACTCTTTACCTGCCTACTTAGTTTTTGCATGCCCTTCTGGTTTATTCTTTTTCTGTTCCCGTAGTCGTTCTTATCCATGGTGAAGGGGTTCTTCTCGTACGACTTTAATGTTCTTGCGTATCATCCAGTTTTCTGGCTACATCCACTTCTTGGACATCATTTGTTCGCCTTTGGACAATCGGTGTTTTTTTTTGCTCAGCGACAGACTTCGTATCCTTGGCATATTCTCACACTTACAATAAAGAGTGACACATTAGAAAAGGAAGCATTACACAATAGTTCATGTAACGTTGTATCTACTGTACCAAATCAATAGTCTTGAAAATTTATTGGAATATTACCTTTAGTAGGAACTTTCCTTGCATTGAAGCTCACTTTGATACTGTATTTCACACAGAAAACATTTTGTAAAAACGTATTAACATTAAAGAGTGATCTGCAGCTTAGAATAAAGCAGCCATATTGCACCCCGTCCTCTTTTTCAAGTCCACTGTGCTTCGTGTCCTACAGCCTCTTTCTTACGTAAAGTCTCCCAAGTTGTAGTTCTTTAACTGAGGCTAAATTATTCTAGCAGAGAAATTTCGTTATATTCAAAAGTTTGACAGCGATCGGAAGGAATTAACTCGATAGCGTCCAGTGTCAACTTATCTTGGCGTTTTGATCAATGCTATTCCTACCAGGAACCAACTTTTATTTCGTTGCTGTAGTGTTAAGAACAAGGACAGTGCCAGAGCTTTCCCTGCCCTGCGCCCCAATACTGACACGGACCAAGTGTTATTGACAGCGGCGCGCGGATACTTCCAGTCGTATTGGCTGTTTTCCAGTTTGGTCGAACTCACTCCCACCAGCACGTAGTTTTAATCTCTTTCTGATAAAACCGGCCCCGTTCTAGGTCAAAGAGTGTTGCCATACTTCGCTGTCGGGCTCTTTCTCATTGATTTTTGCTGGCGCTTAATCTGCGCACCGCAGGCGCTGCTGCACTTCGCTGACTGGAGTTTGGGCAAATATTGCCGAAGCGTAAGGGTGGCTTCAGCAAAGTGTCATTCTTTGTTTGTTTTGTCGAGAATAAGTTACATCTACCAAAGATGCTTTATGGATAGTCTTGCAGGCTTTATGAATAGAAACTGAGGGTAAATAGAACAAGTGCGATAACCTAGACACTTGAAGCAAAGTGAGCGGTTCTATTTCGATTATTGCTTTAGTGATATTAGACTTTTATAGCAGAATGATTCTTCCTATGCTCATAGCATGTTAGTTCGTAGTTGCCGACAGCAAGTGCAACTGCAGACGAACAAAAAAGCTTATAACCAAAGACTGACGCTACGCTGGGCGACCCTCCGACAAGGACAACTATGGAACTGAAACATTGTTGATTCGAAGCGTGCAAATCAGCGCGCCGTGTTGAATCAGTTTCTGCGCATCAGCGTACAGTTTTGGCTCGAGTCGAGCACATCAGGGGCTGAATGGACTCAGGCCGCGCTGTTATGCTATGTACAGACTAGGAGACATGTTGTGCGATTTTGGTCTCAGAGATATGTCTAGCATTGTCTACGTAGACATATTTATAAACAAATTCTTGTCTAGGGCTGTGTTGCGAGACCAAAATCGCATGTCTATGGTTTCCCGATCAAGATGGGTTACATCGTGCAACAGTAGACACGTTGCACAAATATTTCCTAGTGTGTACAACTGCTTATGTTCTCGTGGCACACCAGTTGCAAGGAATCGGAGTGTGAGAGCCAGTCGAAGAGATGCCGGGATGCTTTCTCGTAAGTACCGCAACAGTACTTGATTCTTAGGTCTGACGCTGGCGGCCCAAAGTCGGCAACGGAAATATGGGATTTTCTCATGAGCTATTATTTTCCCCCTATCTGATACTGAACAAAAGACACATCTCTTCTTTCGTTATTTGCCCCCTTCCCACCATTAGAAGTAACTCTTTGAAATCTATAGGTGTTAAGCGCGTGAAATTTCTGAAACCCATGGCGTCTTCCTTTCTTAATTTGTTCAATAACCCAACACCAAATCTAGGTCCCTCTCTCTTTTCATCAGCAATTATCACTAAGCATGAGCTCACCCCGAACAAAGCAATGTCCTCCATGACTGCCTGACGGAAACTAAATAAGAAACTATACTTGTAGTGTGGACGCTAGACTCACAAGGAACGGTGCCTATAGACGGCCTGGCGACTACAGACCGTCTATAGGCAAGTCGCGCAACATGGTAACATGGTCTACTAGTGTGTACTAGGCTTTAGGGTTCTGTGTTGACTTAGGATTCTGCAGTACACATCGGAATTCTGTGTTGATTCGAGTCGTACACATCAGCATTCTGTGTTGATTCGCACCCTGAACATCAGAATTTTCTGTTAATTCGAGCTGTGCACATCAATTCAATGTTGATTTCAACCGTGCACATCAGAATTCTGTGTTTATTCGAACAGTGCCAACAAAATTCTGTGTTGATTCGAACCGTGCACATCAGAATTCGGTGTTGATTCAAATAGTGCACAACAAAATTCTGTGTAGATTCGAGCCGCGTACGTCGGGCTTCTTTGCTAATTCGAGCCGCTGTCATAGTATTATATCAATGCGGATCTATAGTACAGGTAACGTAATATTTTACAAAGAAGACTTAGATATTTGGAACAAAGATGATTGCCGATTTTCAAGCAATTTCCTGTAATACTACTGACTAGCAGTGAGACTCAAAAGTATTCGGTACATAGAATTAGTGCAAAATTCTTAAATTCAAATAAATTATATTGGCTCAGATGGACATGAATTGTTCATTTCAACGTAAATAGTGAGTCCTCAAAAGGATACTAAAAATCATTGCATTTTAAACTATTTATTTAAAAAATATCAGAAGTGCTTACACAAAAATATTCAACACCCCTCTATATAACAGATATACATCGAGATACTATGGCATGTTATTTGAAATGAATCTTAATATTAGTTACTTTCATGTTGATATGAAAGCATTTCAGCCAATCACGGACGTACTTTTGTTGTATTCCACCCATTTGAACTGGTAACCCAAATTGTGAAATTTTAAAGCAATCAGCAACAGGTAGTGCCATTTGCGATCATTTAGACAATGTGAAATCAACAGGGTAATCACATGATATGGCATTCAGAAACTGACTGTGGGCCTGTACAGAAAAGGAAACTGATACTGGAAGATATCCCAGGCTTCGAACGTTGTTGTAAGCATTTGGGGCGTGATTAGAAAGAGGAGGAAGACTGTTTCTCTCCCCAATGTGCCCAGGTGCGGCCGTCCAGGGAAAATCACTGCTGCAACAGAAAAGTTAGTTATCAGAAAAGTAAAACAAAACTTTTTTGTGCCTCGCACCGAGAAAAGTGAAGATACACAGAGGGCTGAAGAACTGTCAGCACGGACACCATCAGTCGAACTCTTCACTGGAGTGGCATAAACTTGCGATCACCAAAGGAAAATGCCTTCACTGAAGAAAAAGCATGTTTCTGTCCGTTTGAAATTTGCTATAGAGTATTTATAGACGCCAGACACATTTTGGGATTCTGTTGTGTGGTCTGATGTAACGAAGATGGAAATTTTCGGGCACAACACTGAAAGCCCTTTGGATGAAAAATGGAGACGCCTAAGCTTCAAGGTGTAGCGTAGGGCAACGAAAGGATTTCTAAGCGCTCGAGACACACAGTATGTATTCCACGGTCATGGACATAAAAGTCCCCGGATAAAAAGCAGCGGACGACAAACATCATCTTGCATTCCGCAAAGTGGTACCGTAGTTTTACAAGCATATACCTTTATTAGAAAAACCGCTAAAACTTCTATTGATTGCACACACATAGTATAAACATACATTACACTTCCCCTCCATTAAGACTGCTACCTACGTATAAACGAGGCGCTCAACTGCCTTGCGTAACGTTCTCTGAGGGTATCTACGAGCAGTCGTAGAGGCCTCCTCTCCGGGGTTCGTCGAACCTAACTATACATTGGGCTCGTGGGAGCAGTATGGAACTGGGTCCCTAGGATAATCTACGGGTACGGGAACATCGGTATGGGCGTTAGCTAGGGACGGGAACATGGAGGGTCTCTAGGAATAGGAGCATCTGCTAGTGCAGGAACATCATCCTGCGCGGAAGCAAGGGATAGGGACGGAGACTGAATGGCGGGTTGAGGACTCGCATCCGGTAGGGGCACTGAAACAATACGAGAGGATGCTACAGATTGATCAAGTTGTTTATCAGGTCTGTCAAAAGTACACGAACGAAGCTGATCAAATATGTTTGCCCATAACACGGTCATTAACGCGGACACGATAATTGACTGCACCTAGTGCATCAACAACGACTCCCCTTTTCCGCAACTAAGAGCCTGATAATGCAAACATTTTGACCAGTACCTGATCATTAACATTAAAATATCGAAAATTACTTGTTTAGCGCGAATCATAATAGAGTTTGTGCTGTGAACGTTTCTTAGTAAGCACCTGATTCGGGTGAGGCAACAGTAAGGAGAGCTTTGCTCTAACTTGTCGCCCCAAAAATAGGGATGAGGGGCACTTACCAGTAGATTCACATGGACTGTTTCGATACGCAAACAAAAATTTAGAAATCTTTGTCTGAATGGGCAAACCCTGGTCGCATTTGGAAAGGAATTTCTTGAACGACTGCACCAGCCTTTCGACCTGCCCGTTACTTTTGGGAACATGTGGCACAGATTTGATGTGTTTTATGTTATTAAGCAATAAAACTTCAAAAAAGTCATTTGAACCAAATGGCGGACCATTGTCACCAACCAAAACCCTTGGCAGCTCACAGGAAGCGAAAAGAGTTCTTAAACGTATCGCTGTGGTTTCTGCAGTGGTCGTCGGCATAAGAAAAATTTCTGACCACTTAGAAAAAGCGTCAATTACTAGTAAAAATTTGGAACCATTTTTCTCTGAAAATTCCAAATGTATTATTTCCCAAGGTGATTCGGCTAGAGGCCAAGGAGCATGGGGCATACGGGACGGCTGATTTTGCTGCAGCTGGCACGGCTCACAGGTTTTGACCATAAGCTTAATATCGTGATCAAAAATTTTTGGCCACCATACAAAACTCCGGGCCAAACTTTTGCATTTTACGATACCAAAATGCTCCGAGTGAAGCTCTTCAGAAATTCTTTCGCGCAACGCAATGTTAGTGGAATTATATCACTACATCCCCGGACAAGACAGCCTTTCTCTATAGTTAACTCAATCCGGCATGCGAAATAAGCACTTAGCCCTTCCGGGCTGACCCGAGGCCCGCCCCATCGCACATATTTCATTATACGTTGTAATTCTGAATCGCGTTTGGTGTGATCCTGCACTTCCTAGGCCGACACTTGCAGCTCGTCTAAGACACACACAAAGTATTCTGATTCGTCTAGGCTTCCACTGCCACAGGGCAAACTGGATAATGCGTCAGCATTGCCATGAGGAGTGGAGCTGCCATACTTTACTTTGAAATTATATCTAGATAATGCTAAAGCCCACCGTTGTAGTCGGGCCGATACGGTTTGAGTTATACAGTTCTTGTCTCCAAATAGAGTGACCAGTGACAAATGATCGGTAATGAGACAAAATTTCCTACCTAAGAAGTACATCTTGAACTTGGACCCCATATACAATACTAAGAGCCTCCCTTTCGATTTGAGAATAGTTCTGCTCTGCCTGAGTAAGTGAACAAGGTGGACGAGACGTAAACGCCACTGGCCTCTCACGCCCATCACTCATTATATGCGAAAGGACACACCCATGACTATAAGATGAACTATCAGCTGCTAACGTCAGTTGTAATTTCGGATCATAATGTACCAAGCAATCAGCGGAAGCTAGTAATTTCCTTATTATATCGAAAGCTGCCTGACATGGCTTGTCCCAGGCAAATTTAGCTTTCTTTCTCAACAACCTATGAAGCGGTTCTAACTGACTGGACAAATCGGTAAGAAAGTTTCCGTAATAACCCACCATACCAAAAAACGATCGCAGCTGCGTCACGTCCTTGGGCGCAGAAGCGTCCAAAATGGCCTTGACTTTCTCTGGCCTTGACTTTCTCTATGGAATGCACTCCCTCAGCGTCGATCACATGTCTTGAAAGAACATACACTTGTAGTTCAGATTAACATTGTGCTGCTTCAACGTTTCCAATACCGCTCTCAAATTCTTCCAGTGAGTCTCACTTTCCGATCCAGTTACAATAAGGTCATCAAAAAAACATCCACAGCCATCCACATACGCTAGAATAGTATCCATTATCCTCTGGACTATAGCAGGTGCTGGGATTCCGTAGAGTAGACGGTTCACCGTATATTACCCTTCGTGTGTGTTGATGATGAGAAGCTCGTGAAATTCTGGCTGCACTTCCACTTGATCATTTGCGTGTGGGAGATCCAGCTTCGAAAACCGTTGACCACCAGCCAATTTCGCAAATAATTCTTAGGTGGTAGGAAAAGGGTATTTTTCTGCTTCGATCGCTCAATTTACAGTAGATCTATAATCACCACAGCTCCGCACTGATTCATCTCCCTTAGCCACACACACGATGGGGGTGGCCCATTCACTGTGAGTAAACTTTAAAATTTTTCCCTGTTTTTCCATGGTGTCCAACTGCAACCCGACACTCTCACAGAGAATATGGCACCGGTCTGGCTTTATGAAATGTAGGAGTTAAATTCTTCACGGAAAATGATGCTTCAAAGCCCCTTATCTTCTGAATTGGTCCCGTAAAGGTTTTAATCAGACCCCTGAGTTCGAAATTGGAAAATGGACTGCCAATCCAGCTTGATGACGGACAGACAATCCCGACCAAAAAGTGGTGGTCGGTTGCCGTCAATAACTCGAAGGCGAAGTTGGTGTTGTTGACCAAAGTACTGTACTGTAAACGTAACCTCGCCTCGCACCATAGTCTGCATACAAAATCTACATAACACGGTGACCGATGAATTCCAGTAGTAGCTCATGAGCAGCAACACGAACATTGGAGGCCCGGGGTGTACTGGGTTAAAAATCTCCTTGTTCGGCGTTGACTGCGCCATTCCCCCCCCAGCACAACCTTAATTCCGGCATGACAAGGGAATGCCGACGTGTCCGATGAATTCCGGCTTAGACCGATGAGCGGCAACAAGAGCACTGGAGGTCCGGGATGTCTTGGGTTAGAAATCTCCGTGTTCTTCGTTACACTCTTTTCTATACCGGGACGATCGAAGAGTACCGGCATGACCGCTGAATGATATACAGACCAATTGAGGCTCAATTGAAGGGTTCCGGTAAGACAGAGGAATACCGACGTGTCCGACGATTTCAGGCGTAGACCGAGGAGCAGCAACAAGAACACTGGTGGCCCGGATAGTCCTGGGTTACAAAGCTCCGTGTTCTTGCTTTGCCTACACTATACAGGTACAATCTAGGAGTAGCAGCATGACCGATGAGGGAAATGCAGGCCGATGATACCGATGAAATTCAGGCCCATAGCGGATGAGCAACAACACGAGCTCTGGAGGCCGCTGTGTCCGGAGTATACAATCTCTTTATTCTTGCATTGTCTTCACTTGACCTTATACAGACGTTTTCTCCAAAGACTTTTCAGACATTCTTTTCAGGGAGCGAGCTCAGACAACTAGAACTTCTAAGAGACGCAAGAGGGAAAACCGGTAAGCAATCCTCAGGGACAATATGCACAGTATGGTCCACAGTTGACTGTAGCCAACTGGTATTTCTGTCATAGGTTACGGCTGAGTAATGAGTTAGCCGTTTACCTTTGGTCTAGCCCTAACTAATGCCATGTTTGTTTTCACCTTATAGGCTACAGACTGTGAAAATTTTCAGAATGTCTAAACAAAGTGAGTGTCGAAATTGCAAGAAAGCAACTAATCTGCATAACTCCTGTATGCGATGTGCTCCCTGTTGGATAGATGGATTATATTTTCCCCTCGAATGCGATATTTGCAACAAAGCCATCGAGACAGCGACTACAGGCCTGTCTTCTACAGCTCGGTCGGAAGCGCGTCAGAACATAGTGGCCTGGATTAACACCATGGTGTGGCACCGGTCATAATCGGGTGCGAGAAGGGTCCCAGAGCCGGACGCGGTGTTTGGAGATGAAAGAACTACGTAGTTTAGATTTTCGTGACGGAGAACTGGGAGCCCTTCGCGGGCTACTCCATCTCTAAACGCAGACGACGTCACTAGGAACCGGCAGCAAGAAACTCTGAGGAGTCCGCAGCAGCCCTGGACAGACGAACAGAGACGGTCAAGAGCTCAACCAGGCCAACGAGAGAGGATGAGATAGCCGTTTCTCAGATTCCGACCCCGTCTCCCATCATTCGACCACGACAGTCTGACGAGAATGCGGATCTACTGCAGATTCTTTCTCGGACTTTCTTAGGGATGATCCCCTCCCTAACACAGACAGAATAGACCTCGACGTAGACAACCCCCCTAGAGGTGAGGGGTCTGAGGAGGAAAGAGCCGAAGACGAAGCCCAGATCGACTCAATAGCTGAGTCAATGTCTTGGATGCAGGGCTTGATAGAAACCGTGTTACGTTCACAAGCAGAAATGAAATGCTAAAGGACAAGCAACACAAGGATAAGACCTCGGTTACTGACAAGTGCTTGGAGCAGAAGGCACAGGCAACAAAGGCCAAGGAGCGACAAGCCAGACGAGGTTCTCCCACTAGGCGTTCAGTGGGAGAAAAGCCGGGCACTAGTGGCATTTGAGCTCCGGACCCACCTCCGAGGCTTTACAATGAAACGAGAGACTAGGACCCCTCCTTCTACACGGAGCCTGAATCAGAGGGCCCATGGACTACGACAACGACTACAGCTCGGAGGAACAAGAGAACTGGTATGAAGAAGAGGATCAAGAGAAATCGTGGATGGAAGAGTGGCAAAAATCTGGACCGAAGAAAAAATAGTAGTAAACGAGTTGGAGAGAAGGAACGAACGGCACAAAGCCCTGCGGAGGCACGGAGGGTTGTAATAGAACAAAGAAAGGTTTTGTAGTACTTCCTTGCGGGACGGCGAACGTCGACACAGGGTACATTTTGGTGATGTGGAACTTGGACATAAGCAGGCCATTCTGAAAACTAGGGGCAACCTATTTTTTCCAAGAATCTACAACAAGACCATGTTTGAACTGATCTGATAAATTTTGCTGCCCCCGCTGGACCGGCTCCTGTAGCCATACCAAGGTTCAGTGTGTTTGATGCCATAGCCACCCCGTTACCATCAGGCCTTATCGACAATGAGACCGGCTGTGAAGTGACGGCGAAACGCAAGACACTCAGATGCGTTAAACCAGAGAAACTCAAAGCCGACTTGCTGGCGGAAGAAGAAACTGACTCCTCGGAGCAGAAGGTAGATTCGAATATCAACATGGAAGCGACACAGGTGAACTCAAAGAATATTTCAGAGGCTCTGGCGGCTCTCAAGCTAGAAACCAAGGCGGCAGACCTTTATTAAAGGGCCCCTGGAAGGGCTAATGGTAAAACCGCGTGCTCCACACGCAATCAAAGACCAGCAACTACGCCAGGCCCTCCAACAGCGGATCTCTGCAGGATTGACCTTTTAATTAGCTCTAGAGCTAACTAACCCAGCAGTGCTCGACAAACTTGAGACAAGGGAGGAAACCTTGGGACATTTATTCCTCATAGGCAAGACATTGTTAGGCGCACAAGAGCTTAGCCTAGCTCCTATCAGAACCTCAGCCAAAAGGTTCATCTCCTTCAGGCGACAGTTGCGGCAGTTCTCCGCCAGAAAACTACGAACAGAGTCCCTCAAAGCCGAATTATTGGAGGCAGACTCCTTTTGTCCCAACCTGTGGCCAAAGAATTTGGTAAAACAGGTGACTACATCTGCTAGGCAGGCTAAACATGACGGAGTCCTGAGGATGCAGCCCATGGCGTGAGGGGAGCGGAACAGGAGGACTAGTCGACGAAAACCGAAAGTCACAGATAGCAGTTACAAGAGACCGAGGTTTGAGTCCCGACCTACCCGCAACCTATTTAAGCCCAGTGTAGATCCTTCTTCCCCAAGAAAGGAACAAGAGGACCAGGGCATCAAGAAGTCACAGGTGCCCCGAAAAGTAGGGAAGGACGGTGGAGGAACCCGTCTAGTAATTTTCGAGGCTCTTATTCCTCCACAGGATGACGAGACACGGATGCGGGAGAGGCTCGAAGAGAACAGCCGGCCTACCAGCAGAGACAACAGAAACAAAGAGGAAGCTTCCGAGGGGGTCCCAAGAGGGCTCCCGAGGAGGTGCTAGGAAGTGACTATCCTGTAGGGGCTCGCCTATGCCATTTTCGACACCACTGAAAAGAGGCTTCAAGGTTGTAACGAAATGTGGTGGGGGCAGGTTAGAAGCTCCGATAGAAATGAAGACCCCCAGAGATAAAGTGGCCTCAAAAAACACAAACAGAGTTAAGGCTAGGAACCAATCAGGTCCCTGTTGGTCAAAGGAGTAACAGAGAAAGTAACAGAACAGAAGTGTTTCATGTCACGGGTGTTTACAGTTCCAAAGCCCTCAGGAGAGTATCAACACTCATTCTGGATCTGAAAAAGCTAAACGATTTTCTTCTAGTGCCCAAGTTTACAATGATGAGTCAGAACGACGTAAGGCAGGTGTTACCCGCAGGCGCCTGGATGACAAACACAGATAATCAAAACGCATACCTGTACATTCCCATCCATCTCAGATTCCTCGCCTTCAGCTTCAACGACAATCTGTTCCTCTTTCGAGCTCTTCCATCCGGGTTGGCAGTAGCGCCTATGTTGTTCACCAGAATAATGAGCCACCCCCTGTAGACCCTGATGTGTCAGGGCGTTCCGTGCATGGTATACTTGGACGACTGGCTGGTATAGGGCCCAGATCCACATCGGGCAGAAATTCACACGGAAAAAAAGCTCGGAGGGTCTTGACCGAACTAGGGTTAGTCATCAATGAGACCAAATCGGGTTTGGAACCCACGCAGCCACTCAACTGGCTGGGTCTCTAGTGGCACACCACGTCCAATACCGTGGGACTCACAGGAGACTTTATCCAGAAGGGAAGGCAGGCAGTTCATCAGCTCGGCGCGTCAACTTCAACCACACTGCTCGCCTTCCAGAGGGTGCAGGGCATCATAGCCTTCGCGTACCAATTGTTATCTTGGGGGAGACTCCAGACGCTCCCCTTCTTAGCGGTACTGCACCTAGAAAGCTGGAGACCACTGGACGAAGAATTCCGGAGACCGACAGAGTTAGACATGGTGTTGGAGTGGTGGAAAACAGAAAGAAAGGGGCAAGGAAGAGCTCCCCTAAGGAACCCTGCGCCCACAAAACTGTTGTGGACAGATGCCTCAGATGATGGATACGGCGCCCACACAGGGAAAGGAGCATGGTTGCAGGGACTATGGAACCAACACGAGAAGGAAGACCATATCAACACAAGAGAGAGAGAGAGAGAGAGGGCGGTAACAAAGGCCCTAACCTCAAACCTGATCAGAAGAGGAGACAGTATATCTCTATCCATAGACAACCAGACAGTAAGATTTGCTATCCTAAAGCAGGGATCACACCTGTTGGAGGTGCGCCCGACTTCGCCTCGGCACGAGCAACCCTTGGAGACTATCCGCCGCACCTGCTGGCCTTACATCGAACAAGGAAGACCGAGGAGCCACGTGCAACCCACGGCCGATTGTCAGCTAAATTCTGCAGTAGTACTCCCAAAATGTTAGCGTAGCCTAGAGACCGCTTGCAAGCCATGGCCAAGTGTCACCTAAAATACGCCTAAATT
>LQNS02276882.1:5975958-6000272 GCA_001587735.2 Parhyale hawaiensis
CGAAGGTTGTGACATATCTCTACCATACTGCACCCCATAAATGGTTGAATATGGAGGATATATCGATAATAAACAACCAAAGTCTCGACCATAATCATAGTTGTTCTATTCTAATCACAACCATAATTTCCGACTGGGCACCTGGTAAGGGGCAGAAATACATGGAATAGCAAGATCTGCTTCAGCGACCCCCCTTTTGAACTGAATACTACTGCTGTAGAAGAAGAAGAAGTGAAAGACAATAAGCTAGAAGAAATAGTTATCTACTGCCCATGAAAAATCACCCCCTCCAGAGCGCTTCGTTGACCATCTGCCGAATTTATTCGTCGTGACCTGAGAGAAAAAAGTTATAAAATCGGACTCCGGAAGCTACATACATAGTGTTCCGATTTCCAAGAAGTATTTCAAGCAAGAAGTGTCTTCAGATAAAGGGATGAGGATCAGCCGTCGCCATCTTCTGCAACCTGGTCATCGATTTACAAAATCTGCAACCTGGCTTATTTTTCGCCTATCTATTTCCTTCAAAGCGGACACAAAATAAATATATAAATAAATACACGAAGCGTTTTATTATATATAAGGATACTTGTTTGAACAACGTGTGTTAAGGTAAATATTTTTTATACCATTAATTAATTGAGTAATTAGAGCACTCTGAGAGCGCATACTTCCGCCAAGCGAGGCAACGGTAGCAAAAAATTCAAATTGGCTTTGGAACCATAATTTTCTTTGTATAAACTCCAAAATCTAATCATTTGTGCCTTTTAATGGTAATAACAGCTTGAGCAATTTTCTTGAAGATCCGTTCATAACTTTTTGAGTAACTGTTATACTACTATCAAACGTTGTGACAAACATGTCTTTTAACAGTACTAACAACTCCTATAAGTTTCATACAGGTCCATTCATTTTTTTTAGTTATTGTGCTAACAAGCATAAAATTAAAAACCGTGACGAACGAACGAACAAACGGATGATTACCAAAGTTTGGTCATCTACTTTTTGTTATATACCTAACAACTCATGTTAATTTCATAAAAATACATTCATAACTTTTTGAGTTATGGCATTGAGAAAAATGAGGCAGACAAACAAACAAAGGGATGGAGATATCTTTACCAAAGTTAATTAACTGTTCCTCCTAACAGTGTACCTAACAATCCCTGTAAATTTCGTCCAAACCGGTTCATAACTTTTTGAGTTATCTTGGTGACAGACAGACAAACACGACGAAAACATAACCTCCTTGGCGGAGGTAATTACTAGAGTGTCTGCGCTATAAGTAATGACACTTTTCATTGATCATATTTTCGTTCCTAATATGCTTGTGAAGGATACGCTACAACGGCCGACTCAAATTGGCTTAAGCGAGGAGCGCTCTCTGATTGCGCCTAACTGAGCAGGGCATTCCTTTTCTCAAGTGACATGATAAAAAGCAATGTATATCAGTAAGCAATGATGCATAACTGAAATTAAATAAATTCCTCCTTACGTATCTTCCTACATCTTCAGTGTATCGAAATTTATATGTACAAGTGAAAATTGCCTCGTCAAAGAAAGAAAACAAGCTGAAACTAGAACGCCTCGTGGCGTAAGACTACCACTCACGGTTAGAGCAAATTTCATCGTCCTCGTTTTTAATGGCAAGCAAATCCTAGGTTTTGGCTTGGGTCACATCCAGGACAGCCTACCAGGCTCCCAGCAAAAAATTATGAACATGGCTCTACTCATTCAACAAAAACATTATCACCTTTCTCACTTTTTTCGCAGGTAATAAAAATAATTCTACGTTTTTATCTTAAAAAATCACCTCTCTTGTGCTTCGTTGATTATCATCTGCTCAATTTCTACTTGGTGTACTGAAAGCAACTAATATAACTTCGATTTGTGGAGAAAATATTGAAATTAGAAGCTGTAAATATCTTCATTTCTTGGATTTCAACGTTGGCTGAGCAAGAGCCGCATTAAGGTAAAAGTTAAAGATTCCCACGTTTGCCATATTCTGGAACTTAGTCTGTGTTTCCCATATCAATCCCCATCCCAACTGAGCATAATTACAAAATTTGCAGTCTGGCCAATTTTTTTTCTATTTTGCTATTTTATTTCGTTAGGAGCGTGACACAAAATGTACATATATTAAAATATCACAGATCAATAGTCCCACTTGCACCTGGAAATATCCAGGAAGGCAGCCTTCCTGGATATTTCCAGGTGCGAGTGGGACTATAGATCTGTGACATTTATTGGGTAGTATTTATTTCGTGAAGACTGTGAGCTTCAATATTAGAGGTAAGCGCTGCAAGTTAAATCCTCATTGTAGAGAAGCGGGGCAGGCTGCAGTACTCCGCGTACTGCATGCTTGCCTCTTATGCATACTCAGTGCTGGTCTTGCAGTTGCGCCTCGCTATGCATGAGGTCCCAGGTTCGTATCCCGCGGACCACCTATAGTAATATTAAAATATATAGACATATATTATATATCTATATTATAATTCTGTTTGAGGTTCCATCCGTCCGTACGTCCATGTGTCTGCACGTATTCCTATCACTAAAAGATAGCAGAAGCTTCAACTTGTAAGAAGCACTGATTTTCGATTTAAGGAAGTTAAATCATAGCTGTGTTCTTTCGCTCGCTCTTGAAAAAATTTTCAATCAATTTTCGAAGCAAACTCATGAAGTTAATTTTACACATATCATACATACCGTACCGATTTTCATATCGTGTAATATGCACGTTGCCTGTGGTTGCATAACGATTAAAATATGAAAAATTTGTAGCCAGAATACGGTGCAAAGAGAGCTGTTCTGAACTGCTTCATTCTAAAGCATTTTTGGAGCGAGAGTGCGATGTCCAAAGAAATCACGTAACCCGACAGAAAAGTGCTCTCCGTGTCATGAAAAAATCATTGAAAACTATCAGATGAGTCTGATGTATCTTGGGCGAAAGGTATCGCACATAAAGTATAAGGCAGCCGCGGATCACACAATAGAATTGAAATCATCATATATTTACACCGATGAAGAATGGAAGTGGTGAAAATGTGAAAGTCTAAATTATGGTATCTTCACACGATGAAAAACAAAGGTTAGAGGAGGCGTGTGAATATAGAAGAAAAACTGGGAGAGAAGTACCTTCAAAGAGTGAAACCGCCATATTTGTTTTTATGCTGTATTTATGTCTCCATTATGATGCACAAGGGCTAAAATTGTACTTGTAAAGCGTCTGCGACATCCCACGATGATATAGCGTCGAGATAGATTGTGTAGGGTGGACTTAATTTAGACTTGCTACGACTTGTCATGCACGGGCTACGTTATAAGCCCTCTGCATACGAGTAGGAACACGGAAGCGCTTCACGTTCTTGGAATAGATGTTTCTGTGCTCGTGATAACGGTTGAATCTATTAGGACACATCGATTCCAAATATGTACAGTTGCGAATTGAAACTCAATAAAAAATTTTAAGAGAGAGAGTCTAAACTGAGCCAGTGGTCTTAACTGTAGCGGAATAGCTGCCGCGGCTCGGAGTTTAAGCAATTTTCTTAATACAATAATATTGAACAATTCGAAGCGGTATACACAGCAGTGTAATGGGAAGGATAGTGAGAAATGTTCCTAGGTTTTGACTCTCGTGTGCAGCAGACTTGAGGTTAGTCGCAGTTCGCAAGGATCAAGGGCTAGGCCCTATTTATGGATAAGGTTAGGTTGAGGAGCTGCATTAAGATGAACTAAAGTGAGTTATAACAGCGCGGGTTAGGATTGCTCCATTTTAAAAGTGAGAACATTAACTATCTGTGGAATATCCACGGGTCCCGTTGGTATCCTTAAATATATAGGTAATACATGACGTCTTTAATTATATTGTTTCGATGCTTCGACACAGGGCACCTTCGCCCCTACCTATTCAGGTTATGGTATCTCGCTATAAGAACTCATTCCCTTAGGAACACAGCAGAAGCAAGCAGCGAAACAGCACAGCCTGAGTAAGATAAGGTAGACGTTACATTGCCAAACAATATAAAGATGGCGACTATCACAGCTGCCAGGCGTACGCAGGCACGCGATGAGGTTAGCTTTAACTTCTCCGAATCTCAGTCCTATGCTGGGTGTTTGATTTTTCACTTTAGACTGGGTTTCGGGGGTCAATTACAAACCAGGTACGCTAGTAAAGGACGTACAGTGTAAAGTCAATTCAGTAGATTTATTAAATACATGTTGGGCACCTAAGATAATATTGCGTTTACTCGTAAAGAAATGTTTTTCCAGATCGTCCATTACTCGAGTACTCAGAGCAAGAACTTAATTACGGCTCTGATTGTCGGTTGGCTTTCTGGTTGATGCCGGTAAATGGCATCGAATGACTGAGCAGATAAATGAAGGGAAGATGTTAGGGATTTCCTTAGAAAGGCTGTGTATCGTAAACTAGCGCCATCATCGTACACAATACGCAAGATTATTCAGCTAAAACCCTTCTGCTCAATTGGAAAGCTTATGTTATTGAATAATACTGGAGTATTGCCTTGCTCTTCCTGCCTTCATTTATGATAAAAATGAGCAAAAGTTTACACGAAGTTTTCCGCCTATTTGGTTTTGTATTTTCAATGCGTCGCATCGTTCGACTGCTAATTAGTCTTCATCAAGTGCTGACTTGCTTTCCGATAATGAATACCCTAATATGATGAAAAGCTTCGTGCATTGATATATATATTTCGTGTGCGCATCTTATTGATATAGATGGGCGAAAAACAAGTCAGGTTGCAGATTATGTAAGTGAGTTACGTTTTCATGGAGATCGATGACCAGGTTCAAAAGATGGCGAAAGTGGGATCCTTAGTCTCTATCTGATTGCACTTCTAGGTTGAAACACTTCTTAAAACCGAAACAATATATTTACAGCTTCTGGAGTCTGACTTTATACCGTTTTTTATTTCTCAGGTCACGATGCATAATTTCAGTAAATGATCAACGAAGCACTCTCGAAGCGATGACTTATTACGGGCAGTAGGCATAATTATTTATTTTAGCTTCCAGTCTTTCTTTGGCGGAGGAGTTTTTGCTTCATAGGCCAAAATTTCAGCACTTAAATGAAGCACATATATGAGTATGAAAGATAGTATCATGGCTATGGTGCGCTCACACTGCACATAAGCTGACTCGAGTTGCATTCAAGAGTATTGCAGTGTGCTATACAAGATTTTACTTCTGCCTCTCACTACGGAAGATCCACGTTTAAGAAAAAGGAGACTGGAGGGTAGGGAACGTAAAAGAAGAACGAGAGTACTACAGTCTCAAGAACAAAGACGGGCTATAAATGGAGAGAGATTACGCTTCTATGCGACACAGTGTCAAGAAAAACTTGAAGCAGAAGGGTTACAGAAGGGAATAAGAGCTGCTGATTAGCCTGAGCGGGAAAATGAAGAAACGGCAAGTCAGAGAAGAGATGACCTAAGAATGAGAGCAAGACAAAGGATCAATGAAGAAAATGAAGAAGCAATTCAGAGGAGAGAGGATTCCGCACCGGCCTGTACTAAGTAAACATATCGATTACTGCGTCAATTTTTCACGGACGGGTCCACTAGCATGCATCATATCTATTGAAAGAATATGTACTCTACGTAACTTTTGGAGCTTTGAAAAAAAAAAAAAAAAAAATCGAGTCTCAAGAGCGCCAAAAAACATTTGAAATGGTTTGGTTCGTTCCTTTGCTCTTCAGCAGGTGAAAATTGGTTTAACGCTTTCGCTGTGCTGAAATTAGCCTACATGAGCAACAGCAGTCTCGGCCAATGTTCCGAAAATTGGCTGATTATCGGCAGAAGCAAAGAATATCCAAAACTTAAGGCCGGAGCCAACGGAAATGGGGTGGGATCATGAACCGGTTGTGAGAGGGGTTTGTGATGCCATACCGGAAATGGGCAAGGCGAGGTGCCGTCAGTTGGAGGGGCTGTGCATTTGATTCCATTTCCCTCTACTGATATCTCCTTCTTTTTGCTTTCAATCAAGATGCCAAGGCCACAAAAGCTGCTCACGTTTTTGTGCTGTGTATGGACAGGATGACAAAGCCAAAAGGACCGTTACTATTCGCATACCTAGTTGAAAAATGGAAATTTTGACCTCGAAGACTCACCTCGTCGTGGTTGTTCGGTTGAGAGTGATGAAGAACGATTAAACCTTCTCTTGCACGAAAATTCTCATTAAATAACAAGGGAACTGGTAGCGAAAATGAAATGCTCCCACATTGCTGTACAGAAGCATCTTCAATCAAGGGAGAGGTTCAGAAGTATTTATTTAACATGGGTTCCCTATGCTCTAAGTGACAGCAACAAATATCAACCAGCCATAATCTCCGTCAGTTTGGTAGTTCTTCACAATCTCAGTTCATGGATACAAGCAACCATTTCTTCACGGAATCGTTACTGGAAACGAAAAATGGTGCCTGAACATCAATTAATGCTATGCGCGGAGTTGTGTCTAATACTGACGCAGAATAGAAGGCCGGTTTGGATGAGTTTTTGGAGTCAAAGCACTGTAGTTTTTACCGACGAGTCATTGAAAATCTTGAACATTAGGAAATGTTGTAAACAGCAATGGAGAATACATTATTGATTAGTTTGTTGCTCTTCTTTATTCAAACTTTCAAAAATATATAATTAAAAAACCGCAAGGACTTGGTTTCCCACCCAATAAATGTCTGTAAGTGATGATCTATCAATACTTACTTCGAGGGTCTTCGGACGTGTCCCAGGTGGTGTTAATTGCGTAGCTTGGTAGCAATGAGAAAATAGGCAAAGAGTTTTTCCACAGTGTACTTTACCACTGTCAGTTGGTTCATCTTATATATCTTTCAATTAGCCTATAGTTGAGCTACTTCTAACTTCATTAACTGAACGGCTAGCGTCTGACCATATTCTACACCTACTTAATTCATCTGTTGTTCAATCATTCAAAATGACAGCTACAATCGGTTAATGATCCAGGTCCTTGTGATGCTTGTATAATTGATAGCAGTCAACCAGACAGTTCATTAGCAGCATTGTGTCATGCTTGAACATTATAGACACTTTTCTAGGTCGTCTTTCTTACTTCTTAAGAGTAATCGGCTAACGGTGCAAAATTTGTGTTGACGCCATCGTCTGACGGCCCCCATCGGGGGCTCCAAAGCTCCTCATCTGTATCTATTACTGTCCTTCCCTTGCTGAAAGAGACGTAAGCAAGCTTGATGACTTCGCAGGCCGCGCTAACCAATCGGCAGCATCCGCTCGCTGATGCATGAGACCCTCACGACGGACTGCTTTTAAATCGCCTTAAAACTGCAGTCTTGGGACTGATGGTGTGGCTTATTTATAAGCGGTGCTTTGGAGTCATTGAGCAGAAACTTAGGAGCGCATAAAGCTTCTTTGTTGTGCCGGAGCTTTTATTCTGAAAGATTTTTAAGGCCTCAACAGCGAGGAGCCTCAGCTGCTGCAACAAATCACTGGAAATCCTCAAGATTGATGATACGCGGGACCGCCGCGCATACTCCCCAGCACTTGAGGGTGTATTTTTTCAGTGGTGCCTGAAATGTGTAGTGCAGTGTTTACCATTCCTGGGGTAAATTACCCCAATGGGGCAATGCACCCATGTATTTAAGGTATTGAATGTCGATAAGCATAATCTGTGCAATTCACCATGCGACTGGGATGAGTAAAAAACACCCTATACTATGTTTATGGGGTAATATACAATCACTTCCAAAAGGTTAGCTGCAAGACTGCAAGTCTTGCAGTTAACTTATTTACTTTATGTGTGGGAGAAAAAAATGACGAATGAGTGGTGTCATTTATTACTGATATAGTCCTCAGCTGCAAAAATAAAGCAAATGAGTTATAGTAACACTACGCAGTGTTCAAGCAGATGGCCAGTATTCTGTTGTGATTAGAAAGAATATAGCGAATGTGGTGCAGGCAGAAAAACATTAATTACGGATTATGCATACAGTCTTCCTGTTCCAGACGTAGCTATAAGTAGTCTAGATATCGATATTTTTAAACGTCCATCGTCTTCATAAAACTGCTTCACTTCAACCGCTGGAGGTTAACCAGGAATTTGTTGTACCGTATAGAAAATTCCATAATTTTCTCCATTTTTGTCCGTGACTCCCCTGTAACCCATATATACTATGTACAGTTGGTTCGCTGTCAGTAGCTTAATTAAGCTTGTCGGGTTTCTGGAGTTGATTGCAGCCTATTTCGTTTTACTTGGGTGAAAATCCCGTTTTGGTGGCAGTCATCCTTCGCCCACTGACAGAGCAACATAACCGCCTCTGCTCCGAGTCTTTCCAGCTCGTGAGACGAGTGGCCGCAGCCTTATCTCGTGGCCGCAGCCCTACCTCATTGCCGCAGCCCTACCTCGTGGCCGCAGCCTTACCTCGTGGCCGCAGCCCTACCTCGTGGCCGCAGCCCTACCACGTGGCCGCAGCTCTACCACGTGGCCGCAGCCCTACCTCGTGGCCGCAGCCCTACCTCGTGGCCGCAGCCCTACCTCGTGGCCGCAGCCCTACCTCGTGGCCGCAGCCCTACCTCGTGGCCGCAGCCCTACCTCGTGGCCGCAGCCCTACCACGTGGCCGCAGCGGAATACATCCTACCAGCCCATCGCTCACTCTTCCCATGGATGTGCACCGAGGCTCTTCGGAGGTGAGTCAACTCTTCAGATTCTTGACATGGTCGGAGTTGACTTTCGTGAGCTGTTCCGTGCTACGGTGCTCCCCTTTTTTCTTACAGTAATTACTTTCATTTTCATTAGCTATAATTATAACAATTACCGCTGCACTGAAGAGTCCCATTAATACTGCACTTACTTCGTGCCCCATTAATACTGCACTTACTACGTGCCCCATAATTACTGCACTTACGACGTGCCCCATAATTACTGCACTTACTACGTGCCCCATAATTACTGCACTTACTACGTGCCCCATAATTACTGCACTTACTACGTGCCCCGTAATTACTATTATTAATAACACGAATTTTAGAACAGTTACGATTAGTAGATGTGGTGCTGTCCCTTAATGCTCGACAAAAGGATTCCTTTAACTTGAATTTTCTTTTGAACATAGATATAGTAAAGAAACTACATTGTAAGTTCCTAGGGCGTTGTGGCGCATAATATATTGTAAACCTAATTTCACTGTGCTAGAACATTTCACTCAGACGGTACTGATCTATATACGCAAACTCTTTATGTTCCCTAAGTAGGTTCGTCCTATTACGATAACTTGTTCCTACAAGTAGAACCGTACTATTCTAACTAGTTTGGTTTGCGGTTCCGCCTCCAGTGGTGCTCCCATTGTCCCTTCCTATTTTCTATAGACTTTTCGATGTAGAGGAAATTCCCTTAAGGGAACCTTCTCCCATTAGCTAAGCCTTCGGGCTCTCATTGTTTTTTTACTTTTCTGATTCTTTCTTATCACTTTACTTCTTCATCATCTCAAAACCGTTCATAGGAATACTTAATTGAAATTTTCATTACATTGATTACTTATAGGTCTCCTATGTTTATCTTTACAGCTTGTTGCCGCAAGCCACACCGAGGAGGCCACTTGCTCCAACTTCCGAGAGCTCGATATGGGCACAGCAGTCCTTTTATTCACGAATTAATTCAACCTCTTGTTGGTTATGAAATAAAAAACGAAAATCAAAGATTAACTTAACTCTACTGATGCATATGAATTTCCTTCCCCCAATTTTCTGTATCATTTTCTAAATACCGTTATGCCCTGACGATGGCACTAACTTGATTTAACCTGTGCTGAAAGCTTGATCCAGTAATATCAAGTCTAGCGAAGTTTATTAATATCTGCAATAAAAAAATATGAATGCATTCTTTATTTTTTGCAAAATTGTTTTTTTTTATTCACCATTTACTGGCACCCTGCTAACTGAGCACGTGCGAACTGAATCTCCTACCATCTTCATTGATGTGTAACTGGTAATATCAGAGTTCCAATGAGCTCCCGCTATATTTAGGGTAACACTGAATATGAACAGCGAACGTGCATTAAAAATCGAAATTAATACATTTTTCAGTGGGTTCTTGTTGACACAGAAATGGTATCACAGACGTAACAAATGGTCTCACAGGTCGTAACAAATGGTCTCACAGGTCGTAACAAATGGTCTCAAAGGTCGTAACAAATGATCTCACAGGTCGTAACAAATGGTCTCACAGGTCGTAACAAATGATCTCACAGGTCGTAACAAATTGTCTCACAGGTCGTAACAAATGGACTCACAGGTCGTAACAAATGGACTCACAATGGTTACAGTCATACAGGGGGCGTGGGTGTATCATACACCTTCAAACGGCCCTAATGATATCGCCTGCGCAGAAGCCAACACAAAAATCCTTGTATCTCTACCCCAATTTGGACTTCGTAGCAAAGGCAGCAAGTTGGAATTTTTTGACGCAACCGTGCAATGAATAGCAGCGGCCCTGGCAACACGCCGTCGTGTCACAGGCGGCCTCGGCAGCTCCGTGAACACTCAAGTCGCTCCTGCATAATGCAATGCGGCAGCTTATTGCCAGGCCTCTGAATTTAAATAGAGGCTTTGCTCTGTTTGAATTGCATCGCCATGCATATATTGCCTTGTGCAAAATTGTGGTCAGGAAAACAAATCATTCAGTGATGGACCTGACGTCGCATAAGACGTATTTGCAATGCAGAGTTCTGGGAAAGACTCCTCCAGAAAAGCTTTCAAAACGCCCTCTGCGCTATGCAACAGTCAATCCAAGTTTATTTTATTTTCTTTCCAATGAACAGCCAAAAACTGTTCCACTCGTACAGTTCTTTAGTGTGTTGCTGGGCAGCATTATTGTAATAACTTGAAAAAAATTCTGGTTATTTCTTACACGGCAATTCGATATGAAAATGGGAAACGTTTTGGCCTGCGTTTACTGAACATCAGCCACAGCGATGAGGGCAGGCACGAACAGAAGTACGAGTGCTCGTGTCCTAACTGCAGCTCTCACGCTACCAGTGCAACTTAACTAAGCCACTGGCGTTTTGCACACAATCGTTCTGACAAACTATCGCTCTTCACTCACAAGTACTGATACATGACGCTCTGCACATAGCAGCATGAATACTCTGACCTCCGCCACTCAGCGGTGCTAACCCTGTGAAGCTCTCCAAATAGCAGAGCTTTTACCCTGAAGTTCTCCGTGCAGCAGTGCGGACACAATCAAACTCTCCTCACAGTAGTGCAGACACTGTCAAGCTCCTTTCACAGCAGTGCAGACACATTCAAGATCTCCTTACAGCAGTGACTTTAATGTTCTCCGCTCAGCGATACTGACACTCCGTAATTATTACACCGCATTACTACTACTTTAAAGTTTTGTATACAGTAATAGTTACATTCTGCATTCCTTCAAAATGAAGTTCACTACACAGCAGTGCAGACAATATGAAATTCTTCCCACAGCAGGAGTGATCCACTGAAGTGCCTCTTTAATAAATCCTGACGCAATGAAGTTCTTCAAACACTACTGACATGCTGAAGTTCTCCAAACAATACTGATGTAATGAAGTTCTCAAGCAATACTGACGCAATGAAATTTTCATGCAATGAAGTTCTCAAGCAATGCTGACGCCAACGTGCCACCCACGCTCATGTTATTACCACAACATTATTCACGCTCGCGCTATCACCATATTACCACAACAACACCTACCCCTGAATTGGCACCACAACACTACCCACGCTCGTGTTCTAACCACCTACGCCACGCTCGTTTTACCTTTATCACCACAAATGCGACACCTGCTTTAGCCATTCAAAAAAAAAAAAAAAAAAAAAAAAATGTTCCAACGACAGTGGAGCTCTAAGAGCAAAAGTTCCACCGCCACTTGCAGCGACTGTTCTGTAGCTTTGTTGACTTAGGGAAATTTCTTGGGCAGTTTGGCCGAAATGGAGGTCGAAGCTCTGCAATTCTGAATAGGGTAGCGTTGCATCATTTCACTGCTCTCTTCGCCGCTCAGTGTTGCTGTGGCAAGTATTGCGTCGTGTTGTACTTCTGCACCACAAAAGTCTTGCCGAAACCGTGCCACCTTGTTACAGGGGCTCGATTTCCCGTGGGAAAGCGGTACGGGAAAAATCTTTTAGCAATAATAGAGTACAGGCCGAGTAAGATCGGCTTAGCTTAAAATACAGTCATTATTCACTGTTAGTTGTAGACTACCGCTATCTTCATGGCGAAAGAACTGAAGCTGTTATTTGGTAACAAAGAAATATAATATTTTTATAGTGGTTGCGGGTGAATTTAGAGCAGAAGCACAATTTTGGTACAGAGTGGTATGTTTTGCATACTCTCATCTCGTGTTAGTGACGCGTTTTTTAAGACTGTCCAATATGTTTTCCATTTAGGACATCTAACTTTTTACGGAAAGGTTTGGTTTTGATACGGCTTAACTTTCTCTGTATTAACGCGACCCATGAGCACTTGTAAAAGGGTGCACTATTTTCTGTAAGTTTGATTTGTATTATTTGAAGCAATAATCCTTCAGAAAAATTAAAGATGATAGTTTGTGTGAATCTGAAAAAGTTAAGCATGGCGGTCAGTGTACGTTTATGCCTCCTACCATTGAAACTTTGAATAATAATTGGTTGGAACCTGCGGAAATGCAATACAACGGAAACGCCATTCTTCATTGACAATTCAGCTTCGTATAATCATGATTTTCCTCTATCTAATACTGAAGGAACTTGTGGAATTTCTATAGAATAAAAGAATTGTTCCTCAATTATGATGCCCTCGGGCCCGTATCATGCATACGAAGGGTTAAAAATGTACTAAGTTAGACAGTAAATTTTTTACCTAAGACCTACGAGCAGCAGCAGTTTAAAGGTGAACTAGCGGGACCAGTGGAAATTCCACAATTGACGAATGGCTTTACTTTGTAAAATACACCAGACCTACGCTACACTGTAACAACGTACGTTAGTTTTAACCTAATTTAGCTGTTCTAACGGAACCCACACCGTCTGAGCTAACGCCAGTCACTTAATCAGGATGAACTCTGTTTAACTCAACAACGACCGTCTACCCTAACATATATCGTCTAAGGCTCTCAGCGAACGCTAGTCATGCATCCAATGCTGGAGATGTGTTTTAAAATATGTCTTACAACCTATTCCCGCATCTAACCCAACGAACTTCATCTAATGGAATGCACCTCTTATAACACAACGCGCCTCATCTAACTCATGTGCTTAATCTAACCTAAAACTGCTTTATATATTCTATCGCTAGTCATCAAATTAACGCTCTTCATCTAACCTGATGCTCTTTAGCCGACTTAGCGCTCTTTACCTAACCCAACGCACCTCATCTAACTCAACACTCGTCATCTAACACTGTTATATCTAACTTAGCGCTCCTCATCCAACATAACGCTCTTTATCTAACCTATTGCTCCTCAGCCAACCTAACGCTCCTCATCAAATCTAACGCTACTTATCCAACACAGTGTGCTTCGTCCACAGTAACGCTCTTCATTTAATCTAATGCTCCACATCCAACGTACCTCCTTTAACCAATCACTCGTCATCTAGTACTGCTCTATTTTACCTGACCCTCTTAATTTAAACTAACAATCCTCACCCGCCCTAACATAACACTATTCGTGTAGCTTAATATGTTTCATCTAATCCAGTGGTTCTTAATTTTTTTTCTCCAATTCCTCTTTTTTTAGTGAGCAAGCTCTCCATTCCCCACCACAGCATCGGTTTTTCACCATTTCAGTTTTAACTATTTAAGATATGCAGTGTTAGTAAGAAGATATTGGTACATTTTGCTGTTTTTTTATATTGTAGAGCCTTTAATTTTTGTTTCTATCCTTATATAATAAAATGCTTCGTGTATTTATTGCGTGTCCGCTGCTTAAGGAAATAGATAGGGGAAAAATAGGCCAGGTTGCAGATACTGTAAATACATTGCGTTTTCATGGAGATCGATGACCAGGCTGCAGAAAATGGCGAAAGTGGGATCCTTATCTCTATCTGAATGCACTTCCTGCTTGAAGCACTTCTTAAAATCGGAACAAAGATGTTTGCAGCTTCTAGAATCTGATATTACAACTTTTTCTCTTAGGTCTCGTCGCATAAATGCAGTAGATGATACACGAAGCACTCAGGAAGTGATGATTTTTCACGGAGCAGTAAACAATTATTTATTCTAGCGTGCTGTCTCTCTATGACGGAGCTGTTTTCGCTTCACAGGCCAGAATTTCAGCATTTAAATCGAGCAAATACTTGAGCCTGAAAGATAGTATCATGGCAAAGGCACGTTCACATGACATATAAGCTGACAGGAGTTGCAATCAAGTCTATTGCGGTGTTTCACTGAAGATTTTACTTCTGCCTGTAGGCATGGATGATGTACGTGAAAGAAGAAGACGAATGGAGAAGAGAGAACATTAGGATGAGAGCACGACAAAGGATCAATGAAGAAAATGAAGAAGCAAGTCAGAGAAGAGGAGATTCAGCACCTGCCGATATTAAGCAAACATATCAATTAGCCTATTGCGTGAATTTTTTCATGTACAGGTCCACGAGTAAATTAGATTTATTACTAACGGAAGAGCAAATATTTTATCAAGTCAGCAATCAATGTTTTCAAATATATCTGTTTATGGATGAATATTTGTAATGGACATAATATTTCTGTAGGAATTAAAATGCATTTGTGGATCATTTCATCTATTTCAATGCATACGTCAACGTGCATGTGATACCAAAGTAATAAATTTAAATTTAAGACTGCAGCATTGAAGAGGGATATTATCTATAATATTATTAGCGTTGTTCCTTCGTTCCTTCCTCCGTGTGTTACGCTCTTCAATAAGGATAGGGGAAAATTCAGCTTGTAAGAAGCTATGATTTTCGCTATATTGAAGGCAACCACAGCTGTTTTCATTCAGTTCACAGTTGAAAAAAATTCAGTCAGTTTCGAAGCAAAGACATGAAGTTCATTTTGCACGTATCACACCTATCATGATACCAAATTTAATTTCTTGTAATATTCAAGTTGCTGGGGTTGCATACCGATCCAAACATGGGAAAATCCGATCGAAGCCATAATACGGTTCAAACACAGCTGTTCTCAACTGCATCATTCTAAGCTGAAATTTTCATGTGCGATGTTAGAGAAATGACATAAACTAAAAGAAAAAGTACTTTCAGCGACATGAATAAACTTTTTTTAATGGGGTGAGTGTTGCATGCATTATGTTGGCAGGCTTTCGCACATCAAGTGTGAAGTAGCCACGGGTCAGGTAGTTGAATTGAAATCATCAAGTATACCGATGAAAAATGGAAACGTTAAAAATATGAAAGTCTAAATAATGTTATCTTCAGACGATGCGAAACAAAGGATAGCGAAGTCGTGTAAATATAGAAGATAAGCAATGAGAAAAGTACCTCCTAAATGCGAGATTTTTAAAATTGCTTATGCTGTCTTTACATCTCTATCATGATATACAGCGGTGGAAATTTTGCTGGTAAAATATCTGCGAGATCCACCAGTAATATAGTGTCTAGATATGTTCTGCATGTACAAGGTGACTTAGGGCGCGGGCACGTCTACGTAAGAGTTGCACTGAAACGCAATTCTGTGTCTGATTGGAAATTGCTATGCCACTAAAAAGAATGTCGAAGGTATGAGTCGTTTCTGGCAGTTTGTACGTTATAACAAGTAGCAATGGCCTAGCTTTAGGAGTATGTACCTCCTACTATTGAGTTAGTTTAGAGTTGCAATGACGCATAGTTTTGCGGGACTTTCAATTTGGAACAGGAAAACGCTTCACATTCTTGGAACAGTTGTTTCTGTGCGCATGATAACGGTTGAATCTATTGGGACACATCGATTGTAAAGCATATATGTACAGTTGTGAATTGAAACTCAGAAGTAATTCCGAGACACAGTCTAAAGTGAGCACGTGGCCCTGGTTGTAGTGGTATAGCTGCCGCGGCTCGGAGCTTAAGCAGTTATTGAATATAATATTAGATGAGTTGGAGCTGCATGCACAGCAGGGCAGGGGGAAGGATAGGGAGCAATGTTGCCATGTTTCGACTCTCGCACTTGAGGTTTGAGGAAGTTCGTAAGGATTAAGGAACAGACACTATCTATTGGTAGGTTAGGTTGAAAAGCTTCATTAGGTGAACTAAAGTGAGTTATAATTGCGTAAGGTTAGATTGTTTCATTATAAAAAGTGAGGACTTTAACTAACCGACCGTGGAATTTCCCCGTGTCCCGCTAGTTATCATTATTAAGACAGTGTGTAAATGATTGTGAATTGTAAAGTAAGTCTACATTTGGATGTAATCCTAATACAAGGAAACTCTTGGTGTATTTATTTCGTGTCCGCTTCTGAAGGAGATAGATAGGCAGAAAATAGGCCAGGTTGCAAATTTTGTAATTAAGTTGTGTTTTCATGAAGATCGATGACCAGGCTGCAGAAGATGACAAAAGTCGGATCCTTAACCTTATGCTGAATGCACTTCCTGCTTGAAACACTTCTTGACCTCGAAGCACAGATATTTGCTGCTTTTGGAGTCTGATTTTATGAATTTTTTTTTCTCTTAGGTCACGTCGCATAAATTCAGCAGATCAACAACGGAGCGCTCACGAACACACGAAGGGATGATTTTTCACGGACAGTAGACAATTATTTCTTCTAGCTTACCGTCTATCTTTGACAGAGCAGTTTTCTCTTCATAGGCCAAAATTTCAGCAATTCAATGAAGCAGATATTTGAGTTTGAAAGGCAGTATCATTGATACCGGGGCTTACGTTGCATATAAGCTGACTAGAGTTGCATTCAGGTTTGTTGCAGTGTTTTAATCAAGATTTAACTTCTGCCTCTCAACATGGATGAAACACGTGAAAGAAGGAGCATGGAGAAGAAAGAACTTAAGGTTGAGAGAACGTCAAAGGACCAATGAAGAAAATGAAGAAGTGAGTCAGAGAAGCGAAAATTCCTCACCCGCCTTTATTAAGCAAACATACGGATTACTGTGTGAATTTTTTCGCACACGAGTCCACTGATGTTTTAGATTTTGAAATGCTATCGAGTTTTTGTGTGTGGAAACAAATCAGCGAAATTCCTCACCTGGTAACTCCGCCATTCCCCACCAGTGGGGAATTCCCCACATGTTAAGAACCACTAATCTAATCTAACGTTCCTCGTCCATCCTAAAGCTCCTCATTTGACCTAACTCTTTCATCCAACCTAACGCTCTTCACCTAACCTAACTTTTCTCCTCCAACTTCACGCTTCTTGTCGAACGACCGCTCCTCATCTAATCTAACACTCACAGTTCACACTCTAATCTAAAGCCCCGTACAGACCTTGCAGCAAGTCACTGCAACTCGTCGCAGTAGTGGCGTCTAAAAAGAGCCGCTGTGTACACATCAGCCTGTGGAAGAGTGGGATAGATTTTAACCAAGATCTTGGTTTTTCAGTCATCGTCTTGGTTTCTATGTTTTCTCTGTTCAAAACAAGCTTAATTTTGGTGTTTCGCATGTGACTCTCGTGTAGTTAAGCTCATATAAAAAATAATAAGTTTTTCAAGAGAAGAAATAACTTTTCAACAGTCATATTTTTTTATTTCCAAAAAAATTATAATTACAGTATCTCGTTTGTGACACGTATTGAACGGGCACGAAACCGATCAAAATGTTCGATCCAAGGTGACTCGCCGAGCGTCTAGGCGTTTATCCACTTCACGATTTCAAAATTTAGACAGCAAATTTCAAAGCCTGCAGCCTTTAAGCATGGTAGATACTCATTATGACACGCACAGAAGTTTTAGATTGTCAGAAGACCTGCACTGCATCGAAAAAAATGTGTATTAATGTAACAAAAACGTAGGTTTGAATCAGTGCAAAATTATCTGATTTGATCTGAGTTATGAAAGCCTTCAAGGTGCGTCCAGCCTTTCTTGCCTGCGTTAAGAGAATTTTTTCCTTAGCCAATACAATGAAAAAGCAAGAAATAATTAAAAAAAATTTACGGTGAGAGAATGCTCGTAAGGCAGCGAATTAGGTACTAAGGGCAAGTTCAATTGTTCGCTAAAAGTAAACCATAGAGGCTTGACTTGTTCGGTAGGCTATTTCACGTAAGTGCGTTGGCTTCGAACTTCTCAGTTGAGTTTCAGGCATTGATCTTCAAACAGTAGACCTTGAGACTTCCAACTTGATAGTACTCCATGAATTGGGCTCTGCTCAACGATATTTTGTTTTTATCACTAGCTGCACAATTTAAAAAAGAAAAGCCAAAGCTTCTGCCTAAAACTTTGAACAAGTCCAGTCTCCAAAGCTAAATTTTGGTGCCCAATTAAAAAGCCTTAAATATGGCGAGACGAGCATGTCATTGTAGCCACAGGCAGAATTCATAAAAGTTATATGCGATGGTGGCGTTTACAGGCAATGCTCTGCAAGGCTGAAAAAAACAAAAGAAACCAATAAAATCGTCTTTTATGAAGGAAATGATAAAAAATATGTTGTGTTCTCATTAGGTGTATTTAATATAAAAATATCAGTTATTACTTCGTTAATACTGTTCGCTTGAACAAAAGAATATTTATTCAAATCTTGTTTTTTTAGGCAAATCTTGGTTATTCTGACCTACTTACTAGGATTTTCTGAGAAGGGCCGCTGGCAGCGGTCAGTTGCTTATACGCTTTGAGGGAGTAAATATGCCTGACGACAACCTAGTTAAGCCGCGTCTACACGACGATCTTCTTTATCGAAGTTTGTGATCGCGGAGAGATTTTGATCGCCAAACACACGCGGAGAGCCTTCCAAGTCCGTGATCATTGATCGCCGACAGTGCTGGAAATCACGATAAAAAATCACGATCACAAAAAGATTGCAAACTACATTACGCTCTGTAAATAGATGTATCTATTTTACAAATATTATTTAGTAATTAAAGCATAATTTTCNGAATTTTATTTATGTTTGATTCGAACTTCTGTACTGCGGGAAGCATTTGGCAACTATGTGTTGCCAATTAGTAATAACTGTAGCATATTCCTCAAATTACGTCTGTACCTTTTTCTTTTCATTAGTAACAGCTACAATGGAGCAAGAGTTCCGTTTTAATGGAATAAACGCATGTACACAGTGTGAATTGCAGTAGAAATTGAATAAATTTATATTTAAAAAAATGAGAAATTATTGTTCTATCTTCTGCATTTCTGCAGTTGAGGGGATGCCAGTGAATGAATTTTTAGCTATACTTTTTGCCAGTATACATAGAGTTTAGCCCGCCAATCAGCATCTACAACTACAATAAATATCTGACGGTTAATGTGAGGGTTGAATATCGATTAATAGTAATGGTATGCTGAATTTGCGTTTAGTGACCTTGAATTGATCGTGGCTTCTGTTTTTGATGCCGTGGGACAAGTAGGCGAATTTGTTTGTGATTTTGATCATCGATTCTTGTGTTTGTGATCGCTCGCTGTGCTGTGCAGCGGTCAGCGAGCGCCCGGCAACACGTCCAGCAGTAACGTGATACAAGGTCTGGACGCGGCTTAACACAACTGTGTTTAACTCAACGCTTTTCAGCTAACCTTATGTTCGTCAGCTAACCATACGTTTTACATTTAACCCCACGCTTATCAACTAACATAACGCACTTAACGTACATACCTTATCTTCACATATTTTTTGATCGTATTGGCTCACCTTCCACGATTGCGCTTCTCCACTGTGCGTTTACTTTCAATGCCTCACGAATTTGTTCTTCCCTCTTAATAAATTTGTTCATTCATTTGATTGCGAGACCTATTGAAATTTCTGTGTAGTCACTCATTACCTCTGCCAAGGAGGTTATGATTTTGTCGGAGTTTGTACGTCACTCTGTCATCAACATAACTAAGAAAGCTTTAGACACTCCTAATGAAACTAACTTTTGGTGAAAATCCCTCCAATCGTTTGTTTATCTGTACATTTTTTCTTAGTGACATGACTTCAGTATCTATGCATAAATAGACATGAAACTCGCAGGAGTTCTTCGGAATGTTACGAAGAGCAACTGGCCGAATTTTGCGATTATCTGTCAGTCCATCTGTCTCTGTCGTTAATTTTTATGTCTATCACTCAAAAGTATCACCTGAAAGGTAATGGACGCACCTTTATAATATTTACAAATTTGTTAAAAGTTTTAGAAATCACAAATGACAAAATTTTGGTCACGATCAGTTTGTTCGTTGATTATATGTTTGTTTTAGTATTTATTAAAATTTAAATCAAAAAGTTACAAACGGATCTTGGAAAAAATACAGGAACTGTCATTATTGTTATTGTTAAGGGGCACAAATGACCATATTTTGGTAGAGGTTAAGTCAACTTAGACCACACCCTCACTTGGGAAACCCACAACCACTGGTTTGTGCTGCAGGTATAGGCCCACTGGCCCCAGATGAGTAAGTGTAGTTGCATTCGACCTCTGGTCACCAAGAACTATGGCGCCAAGTTGACGGAAGGAACAAATGACCCGAGACCCCCCGCCCCCCTCATCTCTGAGGAAGGCAGTTCCGCCACGGCGCCGTGCATGCACACACAACTGCCGAGTCAGCACACCAAAATCTGCAAAGAGCTCGCTGCCTGGCTGGGCATTGAACCTACCTGCGAGCGACTCAAGGTGTTGGAGCTGAGAACGGAAGCATGCTGCTCCTGGTTTCAGGATCAATTTTAATTTTTCGATAGCGTTACACTGCTTGGTGGTGGTATTCGCTCTCAGTGTGCTTTAGTAATTTTTTATTGTTTGTTAATGCGTTATATAGGCAGTAAATATTAACGCATGGATACACATGACTAATTTAACAGAAACTAGAGTGCTCGCACTGTCAAAAATGGCAGTGAAGAATTTGAGACGACCTATCTTCATTTAATATGCCTTTGTCACTAATATGCTTCTGAATGATACGCTACAACAGCCGACACAAATTTTAACTAGAGCACACTGAGAACACATACCTCCGCCAAGCAAGGCAACGGTAGCAAAAATTCAAATTGGCTCTGAAACCGTAATTTTCTGTGTATAAACTCTAAAATGTAATCATTCGTACCTTTTGGTAGTAATTACAGCTTGTGCAATTTTCTTGAAGATCCGTTCATAAATTTTTGAGTTATACTGCTAACAAACGTTATGACAAACATGAGTCAAACATACAAATGAACTAACCGATCTGCACCAAAATTTAATCATGTATGTTTTTTAACATTACTAACAACCCCTATAAATTTCATAAAGATCCATTAATTATTTTTGGGTTATTGTGCTAGCAATCATAAAATTAAAAACAATGACAAACAAACGGATCATTGCCAAAATTTAGTCATTTACTCTTTGTTATATACCTAACAACTCGTGTTAATTTAAAAAAAATATCCACCCAACTTTTTGAGTTATGGCAATAGCATTGAGAAAAATGAGGCAGACAAACAAGCAAACAAACAAACAAATGGATGGACATATCTTCGCCAAAAGTTAATCTGTTCCTCCTAACATAACTAACAATTCCTATAAATTTTGTCCAAATCGGTTCATAACTATTTGAGCTATCTTGGGGACAGAAAGACAAACACGACAAAAACATTACCTCCTTGGCGGAGGTAATAAGAGATAAGTGCTCTCTCGTTTAATTCACGTAAGAAGTGCAATCGTCTCCTAACTAAGTGACATACGAAAAAACAACTTATATTAACAAGAATCAAAGCCTTAGTGAATTTAAATAAATTACCTGCCCCGTATCCATGATACCGAACAAGCCATCTGAACATCTAAGATTTTGTGTGGAAGAGAAATCTGCTCCGTCAAAAGGAAGACGGAAAACTGAAAGAAATATGTCTACTGCCCGTGAAAAATCATCACTTCGTTCGCCTTTCGTTGATTAGCTTTTGAATTTGTACGTGGTAAACTGAGAACAAACATGTTCTTCATTGTATGGAGAAAGTTATGAAACTAAGACTTCATGGCCGCGCTAAGAAAGGCTGCCATATCTCTATTTTTTCAATTCCAAGAAGAGTGTCAAGCAAGAAGTACATTGAGATAAAGTAATATGAATCCCACTTTCGCCATATTCTGCAACCTGGTCGTCGATCTCCTTGTAAACGCAACCTAATTGCAAAATCTGCAACCTGGCCTATTTTCCGCCTATCTATTTCTCTAAGAGCGTGACCCTAATCATATATATATATACAAACACATAATATATAAATGAATAAACAAACAAACAAACTCATCACGGTGTTGTTATACTGTACTGAAGGCTTTTTTTTTAAACTTTGCATGTTTTCTCATTCTTACCATTTTTCCACAACTTATCTCTGATAGAGCTCACTTCTTTAAATTTTTTATAAGAGGGCAGCTAATAACTAACAATTAAACATGGCCAGGCATTCGAGTATTTTCGTGGGAAAATTTGCCACCTAGTTGTCACGCTTTCCTTTAATTATACATCAGTAGACAGGATACAGGCTGTTAAATATAGCTCCAGCTCCGGAAGTTCGCGATGAAGTTTGAAGACTTGGAAGGAAGCTACAAGAATCCCGAACGTGCGGAAATTCCCCAAAACAAAATCATTGTTCTCATTGATACCTAAAACCCGTATCACGCATACGAAGCACTGTGATAAGAAGTGTGAAAAAACTCCAACGTCTGACAGCAATTCTTTTCTGACCCGCGAACAAAAGCAGCCTAAAAAAAGACTTTGCTCCAGTTCTTTCCTACTGAGATGGTATCGAAAACACTCCAACTTTCTCCTATCTAATGTTGAAAGAGTAAAGGTTGTTTTAAGTCAGGAATTAAGGAAAAAAAAAAGGGAGGGAAGAACAAACAGAAGTGTTATATGATATTAGTATTTTCCTTATACCAACTTTGTGTAATTATTTGGTAATTATTTAACTGTGGTAGATGGCAAAGACTGTCCAGTTTGTATATTTTAATAGGCGAGTAAACACATATATTAGTACAAGCGTTTCCGTGCTTATTGGAAGTACTGAGTTCGATTTACTGACTTTTAACTTTAGATTGAAGTAGCTAAAAGTTTGCGGGTTTTAAGCAAGACAACAACAAGTAGGGGCACTACAGGAGGAATTCACACAATTGGGGCTGCAGGGCCGGTCTCGTCTCAGGCCAGAGATGCAGGTGAGTGGCGCCTTCGCTGGGCGCCGCCTGCTTTTTATAGCAAGGTTTGGACAGTGCGGGCGAATACCGTTCACTTGAACTGTAAGCAACTTTTACTCGAAGGAAACAGGATTCAGTTAAGCCGGATCCTTGAGAAGACAGTCTGTCCTTTGTAAAAGAACTTTCTAGCGATAGTAGTGCCACGACTGCAATAAGTTTAATGAGTTTACTGTTACAGCTTTTATGAGTCGACACGGGTATTAGATAGCATAGCAAGTTAAATGTCGTGGCGCTGCCGTTATAGGACGCGGCCACCTTGACGCTGGGGAAAGCTTCAAGGGTCATGAGGCTCCACGGGTGGCCTCAGCAAAGGTGGCCCCAACAAGGGCCTCAGCAGAGTGCGGTAGTTGAGGGTGTCCTCAACATATGATTTGATTCCTTCTCCTACTGATCCCGTCCCATGTGGTATCAGAGATACCTCAAAGGTGCCCCATTTTCTCCCTATCTAATACTGACGAAAGCGTCACGATCGTACTAACAGAGGAGAACCAAAATTATAATTAGATATCACTGGTTAAAAAATTTCCAACTCTTTTATCATACACGTACGATGCTGATTCAAGGTGATGATTTCAGATGTGTAACCCTAACTTAACAACCAAGTGGGGGAGTTTAAATCCACGTGCTAGGATTCCTCATAGGACTAAAAATCCTGGAACCGGTACGATGTCGTACAAGCTAGTATTTGTCCTTCGTTTGTTCCATCATGTATAGATGTTTGGAATAATCTTGCTGGCTCTGCCTTTGGCATGGGGGCATTGGCAGCTTTAAGCAATTTGTAAACAGAGTGAATCTGTGATTTTTAATTCTCTCTTTCTTTCTTCTCTTGCTGGGCTGGTTGAGTGAGGGTTGATAACCTTATGGAGTTTTCTCCGTTCTTACGTCGCCAGTCTGGTGTATTTTACTAATGATACCATGAACTTGACTTAATTTTTGATCCGCTTCTTCAGTGTGAGCTTTGAAGCTTGGTTTATAGTTAAGAATTAAATCAAGATATCGTGTCAAAGACACCCATTCTTATTTTTACCTCCGCCAAGGAGGTTATGTTTTCGTCGTGTTTGTCTGTCTGTCTGT
>LQNS02276882.1:6018379-6030438 GCA_001587735.2 Parhyale hawaiensis
GCATCAATATCATCATGAATGAAACGCTAAGAGTCATTTTAAAAGTAAAAAGAAATAATAACAATATCCCAGCTGTTTCAACTAATAGCATGTATCATAGCCTAGAACTACTTAAATTTAAAGATATATATTATTACTTTCTGATGATGTTTCTGAGAATGGCCATATCAGGGGAAACGCCGTATTTCCAATCCCACTTCAATTCTCTCCTTCCAACTCATGGGTACGGCACAAGAAACGATTGATTTAATTTACCGAACATCCGTCTTGAGGTTGAGAGACGTTTCACAATATTTCAGTGCGTACAAAAATATAACCAGCTCCCTGAAGAATTTGTTCAACCCATGTCACATGCATCATTCAAAAAGCGGTTCAAGAAGTACTGCATTGCTATTTATGCTTCATCTTAATTTGATCATTAACAATATTCAGTAAAATTAACATCACACCTCAGTATTGCGTTATATTCTGGTGATTTCTTTGTACAATTTGCAGCAATCAGAATTTTCTTTGTATTTGCTTAACATAGAATTTTTAGGAGTAATAATTTTTGATTTCCGTATAATTTTTCGAATGACTTGGGACGTGTGCGGCTGGGGCACGGGGTCGGGCTGCTTGGCTTGGGCGGCTGTTGGCTTGGCTTTGTGTGGCGGTCAGATGCGTCCTTAGGCGACTTATAAGTACAGTGTATCCCACAAGTGTGTCATCACTTTTAGTTGGATAAGTTCTCGATTTTGATTTTATTGTTGGCAGGTGAATGTTTGTAAAATACTCGTTTTTGTAATCAGAGAACAATGAAATGTGTCTAACCGAGTTCCTAGCGATTCATAAGGTAATTTCCCGCCGAAAATTTGGCTTTCGTGCAGAATCTAATACTACCTTAGCGATATTTCATCAAGTGACTTATTATAGTGTTTTCACAATAAATCGCATGGCGTCTGCCTGTTTTTCGACATACGGAAGGCACTTGATACAGTTGACAAGCAGTTATTGTTAAAAATCTCGAACACTATAGTATTCGTGGGACAGCAAACCACATTATTAGCTAGCTACTTATCCAACCGTGACCAATATGTACAATTTAATACGGTTAAATCTCAAGTTATACCTATTAAATTGGAGTCCCCCGAGGAAGCGTACTCGGACCGTTGTTTTTCAACATTCTTATTAATGGTATAATCACCCTTGGCATGAAGTGTGTTCTGTTTGCTGATGATGCAGTGTTCTATACCAACATATGCAATTCTCTATCGGCCATAACTGATACTCAAAATTTTTTAAGTAAATTGTCAAAAGGGTTAGCTCAAAATAGATTGATTGCTCATGAGGATAAAACTAAGCTAATGTTGTTCACTCCATGTTCTCGTCCTGAATTACTGACGATTCATTTCAATGGTAAAGAATTGGTATGAGTATCTCAGCTCCAATATCTTGGTTTGATTCTTGACAATAAACTGTGCTTTAAATCCCACGTTGAAGAGTTATGGCGTAAGGTTCAGCGTTGTCATGATGTAATATATGCGGTGTCTAATTATGTCAATTGTGATTCATTGAGGCAAATTTATTATTCGTTTGTCTATTCTTTGTTAATTCAAAATATTATCGTCTGGGGTGCAGCCCCTCATTGTTACATTAGCAAACTAGAAGTCGCACAAAATAATATTCTAAGGCGAATACTTCGCGTTAAACGAGACAGTAATAGCATACCGTTAATGAGCCGTAATGATATGTACCGCAAGTTAAGGAAGTTGCAATTTCAAGATATGTATAAATATTCGCTATTTGCATTTTTCGTCCGCTCATACATACTGTAATCATCCTGTCATTTTTGAACAATATTATGCTCACTCATTCCCCAACAAAACTATGAGAGGAGACGCTCCATTCTCATTCTTCCAAATGTGCTTGATGAAGTTGAAAAAAGCTCGACTAGTCTTCTAACAGCGTCTCTTGTTAATAGAATAATAACGCACCTAATAGACCCTATATCTAATAACGCCTTTAAAAAACGGTATAAAGATCATGTCATGCTATTGTACTAGATTAGGTTAGATAAGCAGCAGTAGACGAACCAAAAGGCCCATTCCCAAAGAGACACCGGGACTTACACCCCGGCCCTCTATGAGCTATTGCCGTTATGTTCGTAGGATGTAGAGGAATGGAGAAACGAGAGAAGAAAAAATAGAAGATAACTAGTGTAACAATTACTTGTGGCCCAAAATAGTTCAGAACTTTTCTAAGGGTTATGCTGATATATTACTGTATGTGTATTGTAATATGAAGAGTCTTCAGTATTTTAATGTATATATGTGTGTAATAAACCAAACTCAATCTCTAAAGGCTGATTCACACTAGCAGCTTTTATTGCCGTCACAGCCCGTCTTTCAACAAGAGACGCCGTTACTCGGACGACTGATAGAGCTAGAGCAAGCGACGGCAGACTGTTGAAGGTGTTTTTTTTTTTTAACGCCGTCAACGCGAATTTCGGGTGAGTTTTCTTTTATGAAACTTCAGAAACTATTGCTTTTGAAGTATAGTTTTTGAACGGTGTTCCTTTTTCTTGAATAACAAAAATTAGCAAAAATGTTCCAAATATCTACAATGTCGAAGTAAACACTAATCACCACACAGACATGATATCACTGCTTTTAACTAAGTAAATATTTAACAAAGAGTATGAATGTTTTACATATCTACTATAATGCAGAAAATAGGGGACTATTAACAGATTTTTGACCAAACTACATTTTACAGGCAAAAGATGTGCTTAAAAATATGCAAATTCTCATTATCTTCAATCCAAATCTTATTTGAAAACACTTTATTCACGCATTTTTATTAATTGAACATGACGTGAATTTTCCTTTTTCAAAAGTAAAGTAGTGAGATATCTATAGACACTTCACTGACTAAAGAAGGTTTATTAATGACTTGAGTGCCCGTGTTGTTAAAAATGATAGAGAAAGAAGTGTGATGACCGTTTTTTATTCCTCATACATTCACTGCTAATATGATTCTTAAGGATACATTCAAACGGCCAACTCAAATTGTCGTAAGAGATGAGTGGTCTTCTATTCATCTGAGGAGCACACTCCTTCTTTCTCTTAGATGATATGCAAATAAATCAGTTTATATTAGTAAGTAGTGAAATCCCAAGCGATAAAAAGAAAGAAAGCAAGCTGAAAAAGTAATTACTGCCCTACTGCAAATTGCAAAAAGGCTTCTCGTGCACTTCGTTGATCATCAACTCAATTTGTATATCGTAAACTAAGAGCAAATAAAGTTTCGTTGTATGGAGAAAGAAATAAAAATCAGAGTCAATTGTAGCACTAAGAGAGACTGTAAATATCTTCATTGTTTGAACTTCAACGTTGGCTGAACAAGAAGTGCTTTCAATTTTCAATTTTAAAGGATAAGAATTTCAACTGTAGCCATCCTCTGCACCCTGGTCTACTTTTCACATATCGATCTCCGTCAAGCGCAACATATTTATAAAATCTGCAATTTGACCAATTTTTCACCTGGTTATTTCGTTAAAAGCATGACACGAAACATACTAAAATATAAACAGAGGACAGTGCTTATTATATTGCTTTGATTGATGGCAGTCTCAGGAAACAGTGGCAAATAGAGTAAGATCTGCTGTTTCATGCAAATTATTGCACTTAGGTCGCTGTAAGCTTGTAATAAAACCCTGAAAAATCTCGTCGAGAATAAGTAGATCATGTGGCATCAGCAGATGTGAACGTTAGTAAACAGTCAATCACCAATATATTTAGTAAAGTAAATCCCAGGATACCCATTGCTAGAAGAACCTTAACACATGAGCACTGTGTTAATACTAGGTACCATTGCTGTCTTCTTGTGTAACGTGCGCTTGAAAGTCTTTCTTTATTACCAGAGAGTAAATTTATCAACTGTGATATTCTTAAAGACTAGTCAAGGAGGATTTTTTTTTTGCGTACGATAAGTCTCCGGAAATTTACTGGAGATTCACATTATTCATGTTTTGATATCGACTCAATTCCTAATTTTTGACAAATTCAGTAGGTCAGATACTTTTTTGTACCCTATTTGAATTTCATGCTTGCTAGCAATTGAATTTTTCTTATGGGAAGACATTTTTTTTACCTTTCACCATGATGTATGAGATTGCGCAATGATAGACAAATAACGTGCTTTCTAGAAGATACTTTAAAAGGATATTTAAAACTATTTTAAGATATGTTCCAGTCGGAAGGTATTGCGAAAACGTCTAAGAAATGTCTAGAAGAAAGTTTCATCTTAAAATTACGAAATGAAATGGTTCATGCAGTAACTTAGCATACATTTATCATGGAATGTGCTTTAATATGAATATTTTTTTCTTCCGAATTAATCATTTTCGATTTCACATTTTGAAACGTTTTTTCAATTTTCCCTTGTTTTGTTCGCAAATATGAAATTTTTGTATACTTTTTTCATTGACATTGTAGGAAATATATATGTAAAAGGTTCATTACCGTGCCATAACTAATTTTTGGAGTACTGTATAGTAAAATGCATCCTAGTTTTAATAGTATCACTCGAAACATCATGAACGTTGACTTTAATTTTTGACATGGATTCAAACTCGATGTATTTCTTCTGAGAAGGTCTCTTGGCTCCACCAGCATGCGCAGCGCTCCCCCAAGCCTGAGTTTGCCTCACCTCTGACCTTCTGCACCAGACAGCCAAAGCCTCTGGAGCTGAGCAGCTCTAAACGCCAAGGTAATTGCCCTCCCATTGATCTTATGGCTGGCTATTTAAGAAACAGCATGTGAGCGAAGGAGCGGAGTAAGGAAGCTGTACTGAATAGCTCTCAAACTTAGCACCATAAAATACATTGGGGCGCCGCACACAAAAGTAGAGCGCAATGGCGCTGCTGAACCATAGAAGTAAATGCCTGACATTTGTGCTACAACATCTGGCGCAGCTGGAGCATCGTCTTATCGGATTAGAGAACACCAGCAACATTAATTTGTTTCTTGAGCTAGAAAGGCCTTCTTCCAAGAATCCAAGCGTCTTATGTCAGTGAATTGGACCTTGCCAAAAGTGCTGAGCAAATTGGAAGAGCTACATGTGAAGAAGTTCTACTTTTTTGGAGCATTGGGTGCGGTAGTAACGTTGGAGTGCTAGTTGTCACACGTCATTCAGAGAGACAATTTGTGTGAGAGCGCCACAGCCAAATGTACAGCAGCATATATTCTGTGCACAGGTGGTCTAAAAGTGTTCTATTTAAAACTACAGCGGATGAAACAGAATCAGAACCCTTTCGAGAGCACTGTAGTCGTCACTGAGCACGAACAGCTATAGTTTTTTTTGTAAAACAGGAAAACTTTTATTTTGTTTCAGTGGAACTCCTTTCTTATGTCTCTTCTACCTCCTTAAGATTGCTTTAGTGACCAAATCGTCACAATCGCAAATACATATTAAATTCATGGCCATCTTTGTGCATCAGATACGCATAAAATGACACAGTTTTGTTCTATATTGAGATATGGAAATAATACATGAACTGTAATGCTAAATAATAGCGGCACCCAACGGTGCTTCTGGCAGAGTGCAAATTACGGTTAACTTATAACGCTTCAATTTTCGACTGGCTCTACTGTACAGTTGATGCAGTAAACAGTGAATTGGTCGTAACCACTTAATAACTTTTAACAATGGAAAATAACCCACCTTGCACACGGTTAAAGAAAGCATCCTTGAGAGTCACTAGCCCACTAGCCAGAGTTAATCAAAGCTGACCGTAAAGACTGGCAAGTATAAGGTTAGATACTCATCCACAGTGAATAAAAAATTTAATCTGATACGCGACCAAATGGTCCAGGTACACGTCACGGAATAAATAAGCGCATAGTAGAAATAAGGTTAAAGTTTTTTGCTACATGAAAGGATTATTTCATGCGGAAGAAAGATACTCCGGAGCCAGAGCTCATGTTTCTCTTGGAGTGCGGCTTCTAAGTTACCTTGTGAATGAAGGCTCAGAACTTCCTGTAATTCGCGCTGCACAACGACAATGACGTAAAAACAAAAACTAAGCGCACAACAGAACTGATGAAGAAAGAAGTAATATTATTAGCAGTGCAATCGGAACACCGATTACTACTGTGCTCGTTAACCATGACCATAATCGTGAGAGTGTTTCCCTCAGATGTCGAGCATATGACTCCTCGAGCATAGGTGACGTAGCTACCTAGCCTTGTCACTAGTACGTGATGATCGTATGCCAGCCGCCTTCTTTCCATATCTCCACTGTCCGCTATAGCTTCTGCAGCGCTTGTCTTATGGGGGTGTCCAAAAAGGGCGCTTCATGGGTCACATCGACCGCTAGGTTCAGTTCTCCAGGAAGTGTGAGCAATTACGAATATTCAGGCTGCTGGGAGCTCTGACCGATACTTGAACGTAATAGTCTGGAGTAGCTCCTGGTCCATAGCTATTATACAATACTGAGCTATTGACTGTAATTCCGTGTGTGATGTCGTGGAGTATTTCCAGTTGTCTTTTACCAATGTGATGTTCAGTGTTCTTGCGGACAGGTTAACTTTTTATGAGTCATCAGCCCACAGTCCTTTCTCTCGTGCCACCCTCCAATTTGCTTGTAATAAAAAATCTAGTCTATGTAAACAGCTTTCTGTTCAGACAGGCTAAAGGACCGCTCAGCTGTTCCTGATCCGGGTCAGTTAGTTGTTGACTGAGAGTTACGGGTTGACAATTTGGTGTCAGAGACCTCAGAGATTTAGTTCACAGAGGTCAATGACTGACCAGCCGGCAACAGCAGTATTGGGAGTTTTCTGCACGTGCAACTAGTTGGAATACCCAGTTACAGTACAGGCTGGTCGCTATCCGCTACAGCCGCAGCGGCACCAACTGGCATACTCTCTGCTGCCCTGGCGGCACTGACTGCCATATTCTGTGCTGCCCTGACGGCACCGACTTCCATATTCTCTGCTGCCCTGGTGGCACCGACTGCCATATTCTGTGCTACCCTGGCGGAACCGACTTCCATATTCTTTGCTGCCCTGACGGCACCGACTGCCATATTCTCTGCTGCCCTGGCGGCACCGACTGCCATATTCTCTGCTGCCCTGGAGGCACCGACTGCCATATTCTCTGCTGCCCTGACGGCACCGACTTCCATATTCTCTGCTGCCCTGACGGCACCGACTTCCATATTCTCTGCTGCCCTGGAGGCACCGACTGCCAAATTCTCTGCTGCCCTGACGGCACCGACTTCCATATTCTCTACTGCCCTGACGGCACCGACTTCCATATTCTCTGCTGCCCTGGCGGCACCGACTGCCATATTCTGTGCTACCCTGGCGGAACCGACTTCCATATTCTCTGCTGCCCGGCGGCACCGACTGCTATATTCTGTGCTACCCTGGCGGAACCGACTTCCATATTCTCTGCTGCCCTGGCGGCATCGACTGTCATATTCTGTGCTGCCCTGACGGCACCGACTTCCATATTCTCTGCTGCCCTGGCGGAACCGACTGCCATATTCTGTGCTGCCCTGACGGCACCGACTTCCATATTCTCTGCTGCCCTGGCGGAACCGACTGCCATATTTTGTGCTGCCCTGACGGCACCGACTTCCATATTCTGTGCTGCCCTGGCGGAACCGACTGCCATATTCTGTGCTGCCCTGACGGCACCGACTTCCATATTCTCTGCTGCCCTGACGGCACCGACTGCCATATTCTGTGCTGCCCTGGCGGAACCGACTGCCATATTCTGTGCTGCCCTGACGGCACCAACTTCCATATTCTCTGCTGCCCTGGCGGCACCGACTGCCATATTCTGTGCTACCTTGGCGGAACCGACTGCCATATTCTGTGCTGCCCTGGCGGCACCGACTTCCATATTCTCTGCTGCTCTGGCGGCACCGACTGCCATATTCTGTGCTGCCCTGGCGGCACCAACTTCCATATTCTCTGCTGTCCAGCGACACCGACTACCATATTCTCTGTTACGGGATTTTCAAATAAGGCGTGGTGATAGATATAATTAATTAATATTGATAATAATATATAAACAAATGATATTCCTACTGCAAATGAATGATTAATTACGAACGATCCAGTTGATCATTCTCGAAATATAGCACAAGACAGGAATGTGGCTATGAAAATAATATAGAAAGAATGCACATAACAAGTAAGACACATCCCCAGGGGGCGAGCTATTCCCCAGCCAACTTAACTAAAAGACTTAGCGACTGGGTCTCATACTGCAGCTCTATCAGTAAAACACACGTAAAGATCTCACAATATATTGGAAAAGAGCATGGAAATTTAATACAAAGGGGAAACCACATGAAAGCCAGAATTAAATAAGCTGTTTTGACACACTTGGATACAAATTTGAATTACAACTGATACCGGTCATAATTGAACACTTCACAAGTACTCAGGAGATATATCTATGTTCGTATCCCGCGGACCGCCTATAGTATTTATCTAACTCGAAAAAATGGTAAGACTGTGAGCTGCCTTCCTGGATATTTCCAGGTGCGAGTGGGACTATTGATCTGTGATATATATATATGTACATATTTTTTTGCGAATCTATGTTTTCACAACACTTTGCTGTCCTTGCGGCACCGACTGCCATATCCTCTGCTGCCTTGGAGGCACCGACTGCCATATTCTCTGATGCCCTGGAGGCACCGACCGCCATATTCTCTGATGCCCTGGAGGCATGGACTGCCATATTCTCTTCTGCTCTGGAGCCACCGACTGCCATATTCTCTGATGCCCGGGAGGCACCGACCGCCATATTCTCTGCTGCCCTGGAGGCACCGACTGCCATATTTTCTGCTGCCCTGCAGGCACCGACTGCCATATTCTCTGCTGCCCTGCAGGCACCGACTGCCATATTCTCTGCTGCCCTGGAAGCACCAGCTGCCATATTTCCTACCCAAATATTATTGTGTGCTCAGACCAAGTCGCAGACAGCGCCATTAGCATAACCTAATGACTCTCAGGAAGCAATTTNGCACTGACTGCCATATTCTGTGCTGCCCTGACGGCACTGACTGCCATATTCTGTGCTGCCCTGATGGCACTGACTGCCATATTCTGTGCTGCCCTGACGGCACTGACTGCCATATTCTGTGCTGCCCTGACGGCACTGACTGCCATATTCTGTGCTGCCCTGGCGGCACTGACTGCCATATTCTGTGCTGCCCTGGCGGCACCGACTGCCATATTCTGTGCTGCCCTGACGGCACTGACTGCCATATTCTGTGCTGCCCTGGCGGCACCGACTGCCATATTCTGTGCTGCCCTGGCGGCACCTACTGCCATATTCTGTGCTGCCCTGGCGGCACCTACTGCCATATTCTGTGCTGCCCTGGCGGCACCTACTGCCATATTCTGTGCTGCCCTAGCGGCACTGACTGCCATATTCTGTGCTGCCCTGGCGGCACCTACTGCCATATTCTGTGCTGCCCTGGCGGCACTGACTGCCATTTTCTGTGCTGCCCTGGCGGCACCCACTGCCATTTTCTGTGCTGCCCTGGCGGCACCGACTGCCATATTCTCTGCTGTCCTGGGACACCGACTACCATATTCTCTGTTACGGGATTTTCAAATAAGGCGTGGTGATAGATATAATTAATATTGATAATAATATATAAACGAATGGTATTCATAATGCAAATGAAAGATTAATTACGAACGATCCAGTAGATCATTCTCGAAATATAGCACAGGACAAGAATGTGGCTATGAAAATAATATAAAAAGAATGCACATAACAAGACACGTCCCCAGGGGGCGAGCTATTTCCCAGCCAACCTAACTAAAAGACTTAGCGATTGGGAATCATACGGCTGCTGGATCAGTAAAACACACGTAAAGATCTCACAATATATTGGAAAAGAGCATGGAAATTTAATACAAAGGGGAAACCACATGAAAGCCAGAATTAAATAAACTGTTTTGACACACTTGAATACAAATTTGAATTACAACTGATACTAGTCATAATTGAACACTTCACAAGTACTCAGGAGATATATCTATGTGTAACTTCGACTGTAAATATTTGAAATTTTGAGTACCATCAGAAACACAAATTAATCAGTCGAAATATTGAACCAGGAGGCAAAAACGTTACTCTCAGACAGCGAAGATGTAATACAATGCATGTAAACAAACATTTTATCATATCGGTTCTGTGTTTACGAAAACGCCGGGAAAAAGACCACACTGGCTAAACAAATTACTCGTTTGTTTTCTTAAGACTTTTGCTGGCCCTCCCATTTGCATTATAGACTGCACAACCTTTAGGTTACTAAGATAGTTGACTCACCATAGATCAGTGCGTGCTTCCGCACCTATGAAATAACTTATTTCACCACATAAAATATAAATGTAGTTCAATATTAGTCTAATTTTATCATTATTGTGTAAATGTTAAACTGAGGCATTTTTCAGATATATCACTTTTTTTAGCGCGATAAGAATCCAATGAACAACCTAAAAGCTTCAATTTTTTATGTGTACATACATATACATTTCCTTAATCTTAAGACATTTACCACATATTGACACTTTTCCTGTCGGATTCTCTTCAATAATTCCACTTCTATCAATGCAGTAATATATCATCTTCCCCACACTCACTTATTCGACACTTCGTTAGCTAATGAGAACACGTGAATTACATCGCACCACCAAGGTCCAGTGACATACTTGCTAGAGTACTTAATTAACAATGAGAAATAAGACAGTAAAAAAGAGAGTTTTTGCCTTGACGTTGCCATTTTTTATCTCCTCCTCGGACTAATATTATCGAAGTGATGACGCTCCTGCGCAGACTTCTCTGGAAAATGCGCTGCAACTGAAATCTATTGTCTACACAGAGCGTAGTCGAACTGCCACTCCATTACTTGCATTTGAACTCGCTGGGACTGCAGATACTTCCTACTCTTCACGCACAGCATGGTTATTTTAAGTTCGAGCGACTTTTAAAGAAGCAAACACTCTGGATCCATTTAGCTAAATAACACGTTGACTCAATCCTCGATGTTCTTGCTGCACCTTAGGGAAATATTATGTTTTGATTACGACTGCCAACTTTGACACGATGTCACAGAGATCACTGCAGTTCGTATTGGACACATTTATTTGATGAGTACCCTGCAATAACTGTTTGTGTAACGCGAGATCATGCCGTAGGCAACATAATTATCGCATGCACTGCAATACATATCGGCACTTTGCTTCAACATGGGACTTGAAACATTGAAGCGCTTTCGAATAATGAATTTTTTCACTGATGAAAGTAGAGATTAGAAAACGTAGTTCTCAAATAGCCAAATGAGACATTTAACAAATGAGCACTGCCAAGGGCACACAGTGATAACATACGGGTGATTATCAAAGGCATCAGTAGGGGCACAGACGAAGGTATGGGCATACATTGCAATAAACGCCAATTGTTCGTGCACGAAAACACCTTACATCACTCCGCGAATAAAAGGCGACGAGTTCTGGTGTTGTACACATTTGATGTGAAAACGCGCACAGCACTTAGTAAATGCTGAGTGCCGTGTCCATAGCTCAGTGGGACTTTTGAGCTAGAAGGGAAAGTTAAAAGCGTATTTTCCTCAAGAAGCACAACAAGCCGAGGCAAGAGGCGCCTCGACCCCCCCCCCGCCTAGTGGGGACGAGAGAACACGAAATACGTGCTCGCTCTATAAGCTCACTGCTATAACTAACTCCATTCTAAAATCTATCCAGTACATTTTAAAGACTAGCCAACATATTTCCCAGACTTTGGCCGAGGACTGAGTCTACAGTTTGTTTACATAAGATTAGAGCTCAAGCCTGCAACACGTCTACCTTCGGCCGTCAAACATACGTCTCGACTGAACATAACGATTTTTCGCGACGAACTTTGAACATTCGGGCACAAATGTTGAACACTACATATTTACTTGATACACCTATTTTCTAGAGACATTAATTATTGTCCCATGTGTATACGTAGTCGTGAAAATCTATCTATCTATATATATATAT